>PVJO010021325.1:0-30314 GCA_004026905.1 Hystrix cristata | reverse complement strand
TACTCGGAGTTCACTTATCGTCGTGGCCCTACACAAACACTGTTCTCACGGTCTAAACCATGAGCAAGTTAGTTTCCCAGCTCACATACACACACATAGCCTCATGAACTCCCATCCCCAAGCACCCACTCACACCTTCTTTTCCACTCTTAGCACTTTCTTCTGTCATCAGTACAAACACATTTTTCTCTTTTTGCAGCGATCAAGCCTGAGCCCAACTTCACTGACCGTTCCGATTTCTAGGAGCCTCACCCCTTTCAGAGCCATGACAACTTACTTATGCACTATTTTATATCAGTGACCCTCAGAGTATAGTTCTTGACCACCAGCATCAACAGCACTGGACACTTGTTAGAAATGCAGTTGTCTGGCTGGGTGTGGTGGTGCCCACCTGTGAGCCCAGCACTCGGGACGCAGAGGCAGGAGGATCGCAGGAGTGTGAGGCCAGTCTGGGCTACAGAGTCGGGAGCTCTGACTGGAGCCCTTGTCCATGTTTTCAGAGGTCCTCGGGTGACTGCTCTAACTGTGGCTGGAGTTGAGAGTCAGTGCCTTACATCGTTTCCCTCCGAAGCGTGTGAATACTTCTTGTCTTCCAAATCAATTAAATCTAAGCACACCCCTACGTTTTATAATTCCAAATTCTGAAATCTCTTTCACAATGCTGAGATTGCAGATACTCCATGAATCATTATTGATTTAATAATAAAGCTGATCATAAATCCTTGCTTGTCTCCTGAGCATAGTCTCTGAGAGCTGAAGGCCTGTCAGTAGATGCCCATTTTGCATTGAATGGCCTGAGCCGGGAGCCGTTTGCCTTAAGCGAGTCATACAAGCCACTGGGCCAGAGAGGCTTCCGGCACTGGAAGAGTCCTAAGCTCCATTCTCCTCTCCTTACAGCTATTGTTTTAGCAAATAATGTTTATTTCTGTCCTTTCTTCTTCTTTGGTGTGTCCTGTTTCCGCCTCCCCTTGCCTTCTCTGCGCTTGGCTCTCATCTGCATTTGGCTGCCGCAGTCTACCCGGCTGTGGTCAGGCGTAGAGGTCATCCTGTGGCAGTGTTACCAGCCGGCTCTCAGGAAATGAAGCCCATTTCTCTGACATACGTGTTCCTATTCTGGCTAATTTCAAGCTGTTCAAAGGACTTGGACAGACAGGGACAGACGTGGACAAAATATGGACTTGGACAGACGTGCACAATCGCACATTATTTAATATCTCACTGTGCAGGTGGAATACACAGAAATAACCTCAAGTGTAGAAAATAGTGAAATGTACCAAAAGAATTAGGAATTGATCATTTTTGAGCATTACCTTTGGTTTGACTTCATTATAAATTTATATAATTTAATTTTTCATAATGAGTTTTTTTAAACACCAATTTATGAAATGTTCGACATTTTGACAAACGACTCTTGTGAGCCAGTGCCGGGATGTCAGACTCAGAATCTAAGAACTAAATGCCAAGCTGGGCCTGGCGATTTGAGCGCAAGCCTGCGCCTAGCATACGGCGCCCTGGACGGTGCAGCGAGCCCAGCCGGCCCCACAGAGGCGGCCCCCTCTGCCGCTTCCTCCCGTCAGCGCGGCCCACGTGTGCACGGCTGGCTGGAGAGATCCGAAATCTGTAGAAGAGAAATACGTGCCAAACTCACTCGCAACATGGACTTCGACTGGCAAGCCCAGGCCCTGGCCCTTCGAGGAACAGCAGAAGCGTTTGTAGTTCACTTCCTCGAGGCCGCCTCCCTGCACACTGGCTGGGTCCTCTCTTTCCCAAGGACGT
Organism: Hystrix cristata; assembly: GCA_004026905.1. Lineage (NCBI taxonomy): Eukaryota > Metazoa > Chordata > Mammalia > Rodentia > Hystricidae > Hystrix > Hystrix cristata. The sequence goes on along the minus strand of PVJO010021325.1, from coordinate 28,538 downwards.
GCAGCTGGCCCCGGGGGGCGCAGTCTCCTGGTGACACCTGGACTAGCTCCAGCGGCAGCCGAGGCACTTCCTGGACTCTGTGCCTTGAGTAGTGCGTGTGTGTTGCCTTTGACATTTTCTTTATGAAGGAGAAGGCTGCAGAGCTTTGTTTTGCCGCAGGAGAGCCAGTGTAGCTGCAAAGGCCTGAAAAGCAGACTCCATGGTCAGCTTAAGTTCGCGAATTGCTCCTATGACTCTTTAAGGATTTTGAAGACTCAAATCTGCTGTGTAATGGAAGGATAGTCACTTCTTACTTTCGATCTTTCTGTACTATACATTTTTTTAACCATACGTAAATTTGTACTTCTATTTAAAATATAAGGGAGCCAGGCGTGGTGGCACACGCTTGTAATCCCAGCACTCGGGAGGCTGAGGCAGGAGGATGACTGTGAGTTTGAGGCCAATCTGGGCTGCATAATAAGTTTGAGGCCAGTCTGAACTACATAGTGAGACCCTGTCTCAAAAAACAAAAACAAAACTATAGGTATCTATATATGTAGGAAGAAATAAGAGCATATTTTAATTAATTGCATGGAATGGCTGACCCAGTACTCCTAGCACGCAAATCTCTTCCTTCTGGATCAATTTCATCATTAGTGCCTGTCAACAAATGTGTAATTTTTCAAAACTTAATGGAGGTTAAAATAGAACAATTTTTTTTTTATTCTTTGGTGCTGGGATCAAATACATGACCTTGTGCCTGCTAAACATGTGCTCTACCATGGAGCTGAAATTTAAAAAAAATCCCATGCCTGAAATTTAAAAAAAATCTTTAAATCTTTCTGGTTTCTCCTAGTAAATTCCTATCAAAATCCTTCAGAAATCCTGACTCAGAGAATTTAACATTTTATGCTTAGCTATAAATCACAGAAGATGTATCATATCAGCCCAGGATTTTAAGTTCTTTTTCAGTGTTTTTACAGATATTTTTATAGCTCCTTCTTGGAGAAATAATAAAAATAATTCTTTAATGAAAAATTAAGATGAAGTTACTGTTGTAGCATACAGAGATTATATTGTATTTTTGTATGTTAACATTAAGTCTTTTGGGTTCTATCCCCAGAAGTGTCAAAAAAAATTTTTTTAAGGCTGAACGTTAAGTTCCTCTTTTGTACAGTGTTTTGAGCAGCCACAATTTAAAAAAGGAAAACTGAAGATGTGCTTTTGCCTCTGATGGAGTAGACATGGGCGACAAATAAAAACCTTGGGCTTCTGTTGTCACTGAAAGGAACTGAAGGGATTTCCAGAGAAATGTGAAGTGTCAGCTCAAAGACTTGAGAGACGTGTCTGGTGAAAATCAGCAGTGAGTGCACACGATGAATAATGATGTTAGTCAACTAACTTCAGAGGCGGACCAAAGGGAAGCAAAGAGTCTTATGGTTTAATACATTTTAATCCTTTGGAAAAACTTCCCTTTGACATCAAGTCATATTATATGCAGATGTTCAAATAAAGCTTATCTATCCATAAATATGTTTAAAAGAAAACTAAGTGGCAACTCAAGTCCCCTACCAGTTTCAGATTCTCACCATTTTCCTCCTTTTATGTGTAGATAGGAAATGTCTACAGCTTGTTAACACCAATCCTCGATGCCTTCGTTTCCAAAGATGAGTCTGTCATAATTCAGGCCTTGCTCACCCTCCGAAGTCTTTTAGACAAAATGGACAAGGCGACCTGCTCCTCACTGTGCACTGGAATTGCCTCCAGCTACTTCCGTCTGATGGATCACGTGAGTTACACTGTTAGATGTGTGAGCTCTTTAGGTTTGGGGGTTCGAGAGAAGATCCAGTTGAGGCGATGATGTGATATCCTAGAATAAGTCAACAGAGGACAGATGTTTCCTTCAGAGCCACCTTTTTTTTTCAGACATGAAATATATGAGGCCCCTTTTTTTAAACGGCATTGACAGTCGGAAAAAATCTGGCAATAAGAAAGGAGGATGAAAGAATAGGCCCTGTCCTTGGACGAGAGAGGAACTGTAGCTTGGTAGTTCCGTATGGGTCAGCCCTGGATCTGGACTCTCCGGGTTCATGTCCCTATCGCTTTTCGGCCTTTTGGCTAAGATCAAGTGTAGTATCTGGGTTCATGTCCCGGCTCTGGTCTTACAAGCTATGGCATCAGAAGCAAGTCCCTTCTTCAGCTTTGGTGCCTCAGTTTCCCCATCTGTTAAACAGACAGTAGGAATTTCAATATGAGGTTGAGGGTTGATAAGTGTGATGCCTCAAATAAATGTTTATTATTATCATATAAGACTTAAATTCAGAAATATCTCACCAGAAAGTTATACCCTTTAGCAGAAGCCCCTGAGTTCAACCCAAAAAAAAGGAAGAAAAAAAAAAAAAAGTTATACCTTTTGAAAATCCTCATTTTAGGGCTGGGGATTTAGCTCAGTGGTTAGAGTGCTTGCCTAGCAAGCACAAGGCCCTGAGTTCGATCCCCAGCACCAAAAAAAGAAGGGGGAAAAAAAAAAAAGTTATGCCTTTTGAAAATCCTCATTTTATTTTATTTTACTTTATTTTTTATTTAGGTGTCGGGGATTGAACTCAAGGCCTTGCACTTGCTAGGCAAGCACTCTAACCACTGAGCTAAACCCCCAACCCCCAAAATTCTCATTTTATGTGATAAACCTATTCCAGAAAGGTTGAATAACAGTAATATGTTTGGATAAATATGAACACGTAGGTATGCCATGGAGAATCTGTGTTTTTAAAGAATTCTCTGATGAGCTGTTTATAAAACAGAGAATTAGTTTATAGTAAATTATCTTGTCAAAAGTTATAAGTTCTTAATTATTCATATTTCAATCAAGAAAGACACAGTATTATTAAATTGCAGAAAGAAGAAATTTTGTGGCAAAATAGTTTTCATAAATACATAACGATAATAATGTCACTGCAGTTTATTGAGCATTTACTATGTAACAGGCACTATCTAAAGGATTTACATGCTCTATCATATACAATCCTCTAAGCAACTCTATTATTATTTTATATAAGGAAATTGAGGCCAACACAGACAACATTTGGACATACAGCTGACAAAGTAATTGGTATATTTATGTAAAAAAATTTTCATAATGAGATCATAATCGTTTAAAATTTCTGTTTTATATATTTTAAAATGAATCTCTTCTGCCAGGCATGGTGGCACACACTTGTAATCCCAGCAGTCAGAAGGCCAAGGTAGGAGGACTGCCATGAGTTCAAGGCCAGCCTGGGCTACAAAGCGAGTTCAAGCCCAGCCTGAACTACATAGTGAGACCCTGTCTCAAGAAACCAAAATAAATAAATAAAAATTAAAATGAACCTCTTCCTCTGACTTGTAATTTTCCTCTTCTACAATCTTTATAGTGCAGTGGCATCCTATTTGGCATAGGTAGCCCTTGGAAATCTGATTATATGGCAGAGTGCAAAGAGCTCCCAATGCTATTCAGTGGGAGTTCTTCAAAGTCCTCCAGTGCTTGAACAAAGCATGATGACTTGACTATCAGTATCTTTACAGAAATTATCCTCAAATTATATAGATTATTCCAGTTAATATTTTTAGGATGTTATTAAATACTAACCATCTTCCTGAATTTAAGAAACACATCTCACAGGAGACTTTTTTAATGCAATATGAATTTAGTAAGTAAATCTTTAACCAATTGCAGTATTTTCCCAGCTTCATTATAATATAACTTACAACTAAAAATTCTATATGTTAATGTTGTAAAGTTTGATGTTTTGATATATGTATACATCATGAAATGATAGGTTCAAACTAATTAATATATCCAGCACCTCATGTCATTTTGGTGGTGAAAACATTTAAGATCTAATTTCCTAGTAATTTTCAAGTACGAAGTACATTATTATTAATTGTAGTTACCATGCTAACACTGGATCTCCCCAACTTACTCATCCTCACTGAAACTGTGTGTCCTGTGTATCCTGTAACCATCTCCCTTGTTCCTCCACCCCCAGATTCTGGCAAACATGGTTCTACCTGGCACGTCTACAAATTCAACTTTTTTAAAAAAAGAGTGCACATATAAGTTAGATCACGCAGTATTTGTCTTTCTATGCTTGGCTGATTTTACCTAGCATAATGCCCTCCACTTAGCATAAAATCTCTCCTGGGATTTTATTATGTTAAAAATATTACTGTGTGAGTATTCTTTATGCATTTTTACACTAATGAGCACTTGGGTTGATTCAGTATCTTCCCTATTATGAATAACAGGTAAGCAAATATTATGTTAAAGTCAAAAGAAGAGCTGACTACTTAGACCCAATCTCTCCTAAAAGCAAATTATAATAATTTCATACAGATGTGTATAGAGATATGCAGCATATATACTTATATGAGATATATATACACACATACATCACTAATTAAAGAAAGGAACACTGATAATATGCTCACAGGAGGTATTTCTCTTTTCCTGTGTGCACATTTCAGAATTATGCAAATGTTCGGAGCTTGGCCATCAGGCACTTGGGAGAGTTGCTCAATGATGTGAGTCAACACACATCAACTTCAAAACGCATTCTAGGTGGCTTCGCCCCCCTCATCCTCTCTTTGGAGGATACGGACATGAGAGTAGTGAACGTAAGTAAGAGTATGCGAGAGTAAGACCTTTGACTTTGTGTTTCTTTTTTTTTTTTTTCCCTTGGTGCTGGGGATCAAACTCAGGGCCTTGTGCATGCGAGACAAGCACTCTAACCACTGAGCTAAATCCCCAGCCCAACTTCGTGTTTCTTAATCTTGCAGAAAATCACAATATCTTATGTAACAGCAGACAAACAGATCCTCACGGCCCTTATTCTCTCTCGCTCAGGCCTGTAAATATACATTAGCAATCTGTGACTCGCAACTAGAATGGTCAATATCAAATTTGCTTCAAGATGAAAATTACAATTTTGAGCTGATAGTTTTCAACATCTGTAACAGTCTTGTAAGTAGCCCTTCCCTGTTCACTACTAAGAATTAAGGACGAAACAGAAAAGGTATCTGAAGTGATGAAAGGGGTGGGAGGAAAAAGATTGATCTTTTTGGGGGGGTGCTGGGGATGGAACTCAGGGCCTTGCACTTGCCAGGTGAGCACTCTACCACGGAGCTGAATCCCCAGCCCCAAAGATAGTAAGAAGTGAAATTACAGCTAGGGCTGGAGATGAGAAAAAAGTCACAATTCTCTACTTTTTCTTCATCAACTTTTATGATGCAACTTACCTTCTTCCTCCAAAAAGTGGCGGTGGAAGAACGCTGGCCACCAGCTGAGACCAAAGTTGAACTGGAAAGGCAAAGTTGGGTTTGGGACTCACGAATAATACCTGCAAGTAGCTGGAAGAGTAGAGTCCACGCGTGAACATCCCCAGACTGTTCACTGGTACTGATTTTATGTAAGCAGTCAGGGTATTTTTTTTTAGGGTATTTTGTTTTGAAGCTTCTCTGAAGAGAACGCATCAGCTTTCTGAACAATTTAGAGAGGTTTTATTTTTTCTTCTTTATCCTCAGCTTCTTTCTCATGACAGTTGCATTACACTCTTAACATACGATGCCTTAGGGTTCCTGGGGAGTTCCCACATTCATCTGAGAAGAGCAGCAATTATTTTACTAGGTAAATAAATTTAATTCTTCTTTCTTTTTTTTTTTTTTTTCATGGTGCTGGGGATCGAATTCAGGGCCTTGCGCTTGCTAGGCAAGCACTCTCCCACTGACCCAAATCCTCAACCCCTCTTATTTCTTAATTTACCTTTAAAGGTACAAAATAGCTCCTAAACTGGGCATGGTGGCGCATGCCTGTAATTCCAGCACTGGGGAGGCTGAGGCAGGAGGATCACCACAGGTTCAAGGCCATCCTGAGCTACATAGTGAGTTTGAGGCCAGCCTGGACTACATGCTGAGACCCTGTCTCAAAAAAAAAAAAAAAGGGCAACTAGAAGTCTTCATTAAAAATTTATAAATTTTGGGGGCTGGGGATTTAGCTCAGTGGTTAGAGTGCTTGCCTTGCAAGCACAAGGCCCTGAGTTCAATCCCCGGCACCACCAAAAAAAAAAAAAATTATAAATTTTCTTTGTTTATGAGGGATATCACCTGTCATAGTGAGAACAGTGACAAAAGTTGATGAGAATAGAATTGTTTTATAATACAAAGTGAGTTTATGTGCAAGATTAAATTATTACCTAAAATGTGTTCGGCAGAATGGATTTCTGAGTGTGAGATGGTGACGTGTCACAGCTCACCTCTCCTTTCACTTCTTAAAAATCACTTTTCCAAGAACAAAGCTGCTTAAAAATACATACAAACATCTTCTTCAACAAAACTTGAAAATCTGTGACCGCAAACTGCAATAAATGAAGAAGAGCTACAAAACCCAGTAAAGTTTAAAGAATGTAGAGACGGGAGGAGTCACGGCAGACTCTAGAGGAAGACAACTGAGGATGTGATCATGATCTACAAACCGGAAGAGCGTCTCACTAGGAAGCTGGACACTAATAATCCCTCATCTGGGCTTTCCCGCCAGGCGGGGGCCTCCCAGGGCGGCAGCGGGCTCTTCCTGTGATCCTCTTTCGGCACCACCAAGTAACCGGCAGCAAGAAATGGAGACACACGCACATGCTGCAGGCGGAGAGCGTCGGTCAGCAAGGGCGGACGACAGGGGCACACCAGGGCTGGGACCCGTGTGCGTCAGAGAACAAGGAAGAATCACCCACGCACACACAAGAAGAAAAGCCCGGGTCATGAGAACTTTATTTCACACCACTAAGAACTCTTGTAGTTCTGAATTCTAGCCTGGAATTTTTCACAAATAAACTTCTGAATATAACCATTGTGAGATTCAAAATTAAGTAGGGGCTGGGGATTTAGCTCAGTGGTAGAGTGCTTGCCTACCAAGTGCAAGGCCCTGAGTTCATCCCCAGCACTGCCACCCCAAATGTGGGGTGTGGTGGCACATGCCTGTAATTCCAGCACTTGGGAGGCTGAGGCAGGAGGATCACCATGAGTCAAGGCTACCCTGGGCTATACAGTGAATTCAAGGCCAGCCTGAAGTACATTGCAAGACTGTGTCTCAAAAACAAAACAAAACAAAATTAATATTTTTTTAAAGGAAAGAGTATTTTCTCTTCATAGAGCTATTTCAAGGGGCAAAAATGAAGAAACAAAGAAGGAAGCCAAAGTTCAGAAAATGTTTCTACAGAGCAGAGGAGCTTCATCGTACATGTCTTCGATGAATCTAAGACTTTTAGAAATAAAGATCTACAGCAGTGGTGGCAAACCTGTGGCAAGTGTGCTGCAGCAGGCCATTTGTTATCTTTGAAAGCGCAAAAAGGTCCGCCATCACTGATCTAAAGTATGTGCAAGAACACAAGGGACATGTGACAGGGCAGTGGGAGCACATGAGAAATAAGCTTCCAGAGCACAGAGGGAAAGTGCGAGAAGAAATACGGAGCCATCACAGAAAATGAGAACTGCGCTGCAACTGGAAAAAGAGACGAGTACGAAGGTGAGACACTTTTTTTTTTTAGCAGTATTAGGGATTGAACTCAGAACCTTCACTACATCTCTAGCCCTTTTTAAATTTTTTTTTTTTTATTTTGAGACACGATCTCACTAATCACCTCATTGCTTTGGCTGGGCTTGAACTTACAATCCTCCTGCCTCAGCCTTCCAGAGTAGTGGAATTACAGACATCTACTATCATACCTGGCAAAAGTGAGAAATACTAGAAAGGGAAATGAAAATCATCAGGAATAGTTTTAACAATTAAGCAGTAATGGTAGATACAAAGAGAGATGAAAAAAGAGAATGTACATAAATGATATTGCTGAAGAAGAGAAATAATTACAACCAGAAAGTGCTCGAAGATATAATTTAACAAATGAGAAAAGACTTAAGTACATTGAGATGATAAATCATTTTTTTTACAAATAATTTACACAGAATGCAACATTAAGGAATTTCCTAATTATTTACCTCAGAGTTTAAAAATTGTTTTGAGCATCTTGGAGGGGAGTACCTATAAATTTAAAAAAAAAAAACAAAAGGTCTGGCATTAGACTCCGCTTGAATGTTCAACATAGAATAAAGTATAATAGTGTCAACAAAATCCTGACTGAGGGGCTGGGGATTTAGCTCAGTGATTAGAGTGCTTGCCTTGCAAGCACAAGGCCCTGAGTTCGATCCCCGGCACCACAAAAAAAAAAAAAAAAATCCTGACTGAGTAGAAAATTGTGACTGCAGAGTTTTATAATCAGCAAAATTATATCCAGCTATGAAAGATTACAAAAACATTTTCAAAAACACAAGAACTCAGATAAAAATTATCATGATTCTTTCTTGAAGAAATTATTAAAGGATGGAATCCATCCACTGAAAGAATAAGTGAATGAAATATTATAAAAAGAGCTGCACAAGGTGGCACACACCTGTAATCCCAGCACTCAGGAGGCTGAAGCAGGAGGATTGCCTCAAGTTCAAGGCCAGTCTTTGCTACATAGTGAGACCCTGTCTGAAAAAACCAAAAAACAAGAAAAAAATTATAAAAAGACATTCAGTGTCTACTGAAGTTTAGGACCCAGTCTATCCTCTACTTCGGTTTTTTGTTTTTGCTTTTCTCTGTGCCTTGAAATTTGGCCCTCTGGTGGCCTGCATCTCCCAGACCCCCGTGCTGCCTCTTCAGGTGGGGGCAGCACTTCATGCTCATTAACACACTTACCAGCAAGGACACGCTTCCTGTTCGGTAGTAACAGTGACAGTGATGGTCCTGAACAAATCGTCCCATTCTAGAATCCCTGCCGAACCCCACCAAGCAATACCGATCAGCAGACGCAATGCAGCCACAGTGAACACACCAGCAGCTTCCCACTGACCTTGACGAGTTGATTCTAAATGTATTCGGAAGAGCAAAAAGCCAAGACACTCTTGGGGGAAAAGTGGCTGCACATTCCACCAGGTTTAAATATTTATCAAACTATAGAATTTTAGACAGTCTGTTACTCAAGGAAAGACAAGCAGACCCGTGGAAGAGTATAGAAGGTCTAGAAATAGATCCATCTGTACATGTAATATGTATTAGAACTGCTGGGGTCTATCAGATCAGAAAATGATGGACTGGTGAATAAAAGTTGCCAGAACAACTGGGAACACACACAGACACACACACACACACACACACACACACACGAACACACACACACGTATGGATTCCTGAGTCTCTACCCCCAAATTAATTCTAGGTATAGCAAAAAATGCTAATATGAAGCACAACTCTTTAAAATCTTTAGAAAACATAGGCTAATATCTTTATAAACAAAGGTAGGCAAAATATTTCAAAAGAAAAAATAAGAAAATCTAATAGCAAGCTGGGAGAAATATTTGTAACATGAGTCACTATAACATATTAATATCCAAAACATATTAAGAACAGGAATACAATAAGAAAAAGATAAAAATCCAATAGACTAAAAAATTAAAGGCATAAAACATATAAAACTAAGAGAGATTTCACAGGGTAAATATGAGAACAAATAGCTGTGTGAAAAGATGTTTAGCAATATTTATCATCAAGGGCTACAAATGAAAACAGAAATAAGACCCTATTAAACAACCAAGAAAATGGCACATCTTTTAAAAATAGAAGACAAAAAATAATGTTAAACCAAGATGTATCATGTACAGGTACAAAATAACCATGTTGATTATGAACATTATGTATACGATGTACCAATACATGTTCTTGGTAAAAATAATAAAAAAATTTAAAAAAAAATAATGTTAAGAAGCTTCTCTTCTTTAAACAATGGAAGGCAACCACCAAATGGAAGGAGATATTCATAAGCCATGTATATGACAAAGAATCAGGTCAGAATAAATAAAGAACTTGTGCAAATTAATAAGAAAAAGACCACCCAGTTGAAAAACCAGACGAGAATTGGCAAGACACTTCTCAGAAAAGGATATCCAAATGGCCAATAAACATATCAAGAGGTACTTGTCTCCATCGGTCACTATGAAAAGGTAAATTAAAAGCCACAATAAGATACCACTATGAATCCAACAGAATGTCTGGAGAATCCTACAGACTGACAATACCAAGTGCTGTTAAGGGGCATTCAGAACTCTGTTCCATGTGTTGGAAATGAAAACCCAGAAGCCACTCTGGAAAACAGTTGTGTCTGTAAAGGTCGGCACATACATATTCTATGCCTCAGGAATTTTGCATGAAAGCTAACAGAAGTGTGTGTGTTCACAAAGACTACATACTGCACTGTTAATCATATACTTCAACCCTGCAGATCAGCAATGAGATGACTACATTGTTATAGGTTCACACGATGAAAAATTCTACAACAATGAAGGAGAAAAATCTACAAACACTTGCAGCAATGTGAACGAGCCTTGTATGTTGTGTGAGTCTATGGATAAGAAACACAAAAATAGGTAGAACTAACCAGTGATATTACTACTCAGGATAGAGGTTATTTATATTTGTGGACAGACCGGCAGGATGCCTCAGAGGGAATTTCTGTGTTACTGGTAACGTCCTGAGACTCGACTTCGGATTTGGTTAATACATGAACATCCCAAGATCTGTACATTTGTTGTAGGTGCACTTTTTCTATGTATGTGATAGTTCAATTTTAAAAAATTAAAATTGTATCCACATATACTCAAAACAAGGACCAAAAGGATGTGGAAGGATGTACTTTGTTATAGACAGTGGGAGGGGAAAGTGATACAAACATTTGGAAATATATATATATATATATATATTTTTTTTTTGTGGTGCCAGGGATCAAACTCAGGGCCTTCTGCTTGCAAGGCATACACTCTAACCGCTGAGCTAAATCCCTGGACCACAAACATTTGGAAATAATTTGACATAATTTTATAAACTGAAATTGAGCATAATCCTATGAGCCAGAAATGCCATCGTAAAGTATACACCTGAGAGAAGCTCTTGCATAGATATAGCCAGAGACTTGGAAAACAAAGTTTGTTGCAACATTATTTGTAATGATGGGTAAATTGAAAACAAAATATCCATCACAAATAGAGAGGATACATCATTTTTGTATGGTCACAAGTGAAACATTAGATAACAAGTTAATTTATTTTAAAAAACAAAACACTGCAGCTCTACTCACTAAAATAAATAAATACCAAAACCTAATGTTGAGGGCTGGGGATTTAGCTCAGTGGTTAGAGTGTTTGCCTCGCAAGCATGAGGCCCTGAGTTCGATTCCCGGTACTAAAAAAAAAAAAAAACAAAAAACAAAAACCTAATGTTGAGTAACACAAAGAATATAACCATTTAAATATAAGTCAAAGAAATCACAACCAAAAGTATGTTATTTGGACATTCATATGAATTTGCCTGAAAACTATATAGAAAATTAAGGACCTCGTCAACACGAAGTCAACATACTTTACCTCAAAAGAGGTGGAAGGAAGAAAAATGTGTTTATGAAAGACGACACAGAAGGCTCCAAAGCACCAGTATTTTCTACTTCTAACACTCATACAGGGAAAGTGAATGTTCAACTTACTATAATTCTTTAAAACACACTTCTATTATGTACACTCTTTTGTGAACATAGTTTTAATTTAAAATAAAGGCCCTGAGTTTGATCCCCAGCACCAAATAAAATAAAATAAAATATATGTTTTAAATTCCTTGAAATTTATAAATAAATTACTTTCTTTTACAAAAATAACTAACCTATTAGAAAATACGCAGGAAGAAAAGATTCCATTTATAATAAGTAAAAAATGAAGAAATAAATAGAATGAGGAAAGAAAGGAGAAAGGAAGGAAGGAGGAAAAGAAGGGCCTCTGCAAAAAAGGGAGAAGTGAAGATGAGAGAGATGGAAAGAGGGAAAGAAAGAAGGATGGACAGAAGGGAGGAGGAAAGATAAAACAAGCTTTGAAATGTGTGCAATAGCTCTGTAAAGAAAACTTCCAAACATTAATGAAGGATGCAAAAAAAGTCTGAATAAAGACTCAAAACCAAAAAAAAAAACTTCTTCCCTAAATCTGTACATGCCATTGGATGCTAATGAGAACATCAATATGACTTTTTTTTCAAAACTGACATGCTGATTGTAAAATTAATGTGGAAAATTTACTATGCAAGAATACTGGACATTCCAACCAAAAAGGATAAGGAGGATTATCCCTGTTAGACATAACATAGCTACAGTAATTAAAATCATATGAAATGATTTGAAATGAATCATATGAAATGTCTATCATATGATAGACAGATAAGTGGAAGGAAATATCCAGAAATAACCTCCAAATTATGCATTGTTTTAGAAAGTGAATCTTGGGTTTCAATTAGCACTGCTGAAAATACAGAATCTTCTTTAAATGGTGTGGGAATATCGGGTAAGCCGTCTGGAATTTATAAAAATTATTTTATTCCTTTTTGATTCCTCACATAAAATAAATTCCAGATGTTCAAAGATTCAAATGCTAAAAAAATGAAACCATAATTATCAATAAAATTAGATAAAATAACATGGAAGGTTTACTTTATATTCATGGAATAGAGAAGAGTTTTGTAAATAAAATTAGAATCTAATGCCGTCAAGGAAAGATCGATAGCCATGTAAAAACAAAAGAGTTTTTTAAAAGTAAAACAGCTATAAACGAAGTTAAAAACCAAACTGAGTTGAAATAGCCGCACTTATCACTGAGAAAGGATGAATTCTCATCGTCTAAAGAATCCTTACAAAACTTGTCAGACAGACCAACCAGTTGAAAAGTGGACGAAGACGAGAAAAATTCTTTGGTTTTTTTTTTGTTTGTTTGTTTTTTTTTTTGGCGCCAGGGATTGAACTGAGGACCCTGCGCTTGCTAGGCAAGCACTCTAACCACTGAGCTAAATCCCCACCCAAAAGTTTGTTTCTTAAACATACATTTTCCCCAACTTCATGTGAAAAGCGATACAAATCGAAACGCTGCAGTGTCCCGCCTGCAGCGCCCGGACTTCGGGCCGGGCACACGGCTCCGCGGTGTCAACGGGATCAGCAGACGCGGACGCACCGCGGCGCTCGCGAGGGTCTGGGTTGTCCCCGAGCCGCAGCCGACAGAGTCCGCAGAGAAATGCATGCAGGAGGCGGAGGAAGACGCCCCGTCAGCCCGGCCAGAGTCCACGGCGCCGCGCGGCCCCGGCGGGGAGGTGGGGAGACCTGGGCGAGGGGAGACCTGTGCGCCGGGAGGCGATCGGATCCCGGCGAGAAAGAACGGGGAGGCCCCGACAGCGCCGCCTGCAGGAGGAGCCGGGAGCTCCCCACCGCGACCTCTCGAGCCCCAGGCCCGGGACCCGGCAATGCCAGTCCCGCGTGCCTGAGACGCGGGGCTCTTGCAAGACTTGCGCCTCTGAGCTCTCCTCTCTGGAACGGAAATCTCCTCTTGCTTCTCTGGCCTGGGAGGCTGTCTGTGCGCAACTGGAAGATTCTGGCTCAGGCATCCAGATCTAGGCAGACCTTAAACGTGCACGCGGCCAGGGCAGGAAAGTGTGGACCATTCTTTGGCTTAGGATGTTTTGTTTCGTTTTGTTCTATTTGAGACAGGGTCTCACTATGTAGCCCAGCGCGCCACACGCCCAGTATTTCTTCCCCTCCTTTCATTCAAAGTGTGGTGGTGTCCACTAGGCTGCAGTCCGTGGAGGGAACAACTTCTCTCTTGGTAAACTCCGAGGTGCTGTAAAGCAACCACCTAGTGGAGACTTGTCCAGAGAAAGAAAACACGCTTCTGGCTTCGCCTCTTGTGGAGAGGGAGGCACCTGCCCCACACACACACACACTCCCTTCACAGTATGTGTTCAGGTGCAACAATGTTCCTTTCCCTGGATCTAATTTCTGAGCAGATGCTAGTGCTGCAGCGCCCAGCCAAGGAGCCTGGCACAAAGTAGGTGCTTAATAAATATTTGTTCAATTAAATGTATTTTAAAAAGATGAAATGTTTCTGTCCATGAAGTTGATGCAGATCAAAAGATTTACACTGTACAGTTCTGGCCAGACTGCAGGAAGAGGACAATTACATTATTGGTGACACTGTCAGTTTCTCTTAAGAGAAACACTTTGGTCACGTGCATCCAGATGTGAAATGCTTGGTTTTGGCTCAGCAGTTTCCTCTCAAGAGAATTTATCCTCAGATACACTCGCACATATGAGAAATGCTGTGTGGATGGAGATGTGCATTGCCCTGTTGCATGCTGCCATCTGTCCTGAACCTGTGGCTGTTGTGCTCATCTGTTTTTTCTTTAGCATGTCAGCAGTTCTACACCAAGGGAAAACAAAAAAAGTAAAGAGCAGTAGTCTCAGTACTCTGGGAGGCCGAAGCAGGAGGATCCCAAGTTAGCCTAAGCCACTTAGTGAGACTTTATCACTAACTAGGTAAAAAGTAAAAAAGGCTGGGAATGTAGCTCAGTGCAAAACCCTCAAGTTCAATCCCCAGTACAAAAAAAAAGTAGGGGGGCTGGGGATTTGGCTCAGTGATTAGAGTGCTTGCCTTGTAAGCACAAGGGCCTGAGTTCGATCCCCGGCACCACCAAAAAAAAAAAAAGTAAAAAGCAAAATGTATGTTTTCTGTTTTGCTTTTTTGTTTTTTTGGTGCTGGGGATCGAACTCAGGGCCTTGTGGTTGCAGGGCAAGCACTCTAACCACTGGGCTAAATCCCCAGCAAAATGTATGTTTTCTGATGGAGTCAGTTCAATTTTATGAAGCTTTCTTCAAAGCCCCAGAGTGACTTAACTTACAGACCCGGATACAGAAACTGTCACAGTATCACCGTTCATTCAGGAGAGGCTGAAAATGTTTTTTAAAATGGGCTAGAAGAGAAAATGTTGGAGTGACCACTAGCAGTGTGTAACGACTTTCAACATTTAAAATTTGAAAGCTTTCACCTAAGAATCTGGGGTTTCCATTACGATTTGGGGAGGAAAATGAATGGAAGTTTGCACCACACTGAAACCACACTTGTGCCCGATGGTAAGAGCCTAAGCCTAACACCTACTACCTGTGCGTCGATGAAGCCTCCCCATACCCGCCAGTCTGCGCTTTGCCTCCAGCTAGGAGTCCTTGCTGACCTCTGGGCCTCCCTGACGTTTGTTTGAAAGTTCATTTCTGATGCTCAAAAACACACCTTCAGTAGATCCCTTTAATTTGGGGTGTTTTGTCTAATTTTTTCACCAGTTTTTTTTTCCTTTGTTGATAATGTGCTTACAAAAAAAGTTCCTTCAGTGGTGAGTAGGTGTGTTTGAATCTGAGAAGGGCTTTGTATTAGTTACCTTTCTAGAGCCAGTGGTTTGCAAGAGAGCAGATTTACAAGTTACAGCATTCACCCACAAGCCAAATGCAGGAAGAATGCCGAATGTCTGTCTATGCACCGGAGACCTGAAAGATCCAATCAAGGGCTGGGAGCCCACAGCACTGTCCATGTACATCTGTGTCTCCACTAAATGGTTGAAGAAACCTATACTGGAACCCCAGGATATGATGCTCGCAGCAGAGATGAAGACCAGAGATCCCCCAAAACAAACAGCAGCCATCCTCAACAACAGCAAGGCCCCGAGCTCCTTCTGCGACAAAAACAGCTGAGTCCCCTTCAGGAGAACCAGCCCCAACAGACCTTCTCCTGTGAAACAGCCAGCAACCATCTTCTGCTCCCGTTCTCCTTTATGTTGTGTTGGCAACAGTCCTCAGGTGGATCCTCTACGCCAGAACCCACCAACTCAGTGCAGCTGGGTGTTCCTGCTCAAGTGGACCACAATAATAAGTCCACTACAGGCTTAATATGGGGGCAGTTTACAAAAGTAGGAGCAGAGTGGGGAACCTCAAGGACAGAGCAGGTACCCTCAGGTTGGAATACACCCCTGGCCCACCTGGAAAGAGGAGGGACCACCTGAGAAAGGCAGTGACCTTGGGTACAGGGAAGGAGCCAGGCTGCAGCGACCCCACAGATGTTCCTGGCCTCTTTTTCCTCCCTTCAGTTCTTGATGCTGACCACACGGGCCTGCAGGGCCCCAAAAGAGGGCAAGAAAGGTGTAGGCGGGTCGGAGGGGCGGAGACTCCTGGCGCAACCCAGGAGGGAAGCCAGGATGCTACCCTCTTGCTGGTGGTTAGGCTGGGCCTTTCTCCTCTGTGTAGTTTTCTCTCCCCATCTGAACGTTTGCTGGCCTGCTTGTCTCACAGTGGCTCAGCAGGGGGACAACTGGTCCGAATTCTGCCCCCGGATGTGAGTTCCCTTCTAAGGATCTGCCCAATCTGTGGCTTCACTTCTAGAGCAGACTGGAGCAGAAGGTTGGGCCAAATCCTACGATGAGCACTGGCAGCTGTTCCTGGGAATGCTCCCTGCAAACAGCACAAGCAGCCAGGACAGCACTGGACAGGGACCTTATTCATCCGCAGGCTGCTGGGTCTGTGTTTGACAAGCTCTTTGTCCGGCACCTGCTCTGGGTTACATCCTGGGAGAGTAGGAGCCTATGCAAGAATGGCTTAACCTTGGGTTTGACCTTGGCCTTATATCATGGAGAGAATGAGCTACCTTCTCTCATTGTCCCAAGAGTTACAGCCTGATTGTCCAGTCGGGTCCTTACCCAGGATAGCTTGCTTCTCCCTGCTGTGAGGATGCCCCATCTGTGTCTCTCCTCCCTGTCACCTGCTTATGATGAAAGGTGTGAGGTCAGCACTTAGAGCCTTGTTCCCAGAGAGCTTGGCCTCGTCTCTGCCCAGCGCTTCCCTCCATCCAGGTGTGTGAGCTAGTGAAGCTGAGGCAGCCTAGCTGGTTAGGGGTGGGGATGTGGAATTTCTCAAGGTCTGTTAACCACCAAATGGTCCAGCGAAAATTGTTATATGTGACTTGATGTCCTCCTTTGAAGAAAATATATTTTAAAATATAACTACTATCATAAGCAGTAAATCTTGGCATTGTTCAGATGCACACCATGACCCTTCGCCAGGTAAACGTTCCACCTTGCTTGTCTCCTAAGAATTGGCACCAATTCCCTTTATGTTAATTGTAAAAGCTGAGTCCTTTCATGTTAATCTGTGAGAGTATCTACCTGCATCCTTCCTGAGTTCCAAAGCATGTCTTGTACCCCATGTCTTAGTTACCTTTCCAGAGTCAATGGTTTTCAAGAGAGCAGATTTAATACAGGACATTTATAAGTTACAACATTCACCCATAAGCCAAAAGCGGGAAGAGTGCCGAATACCTATGTACTAGAGACCTGAAAGATCCAGTCAAGGGCTGGGAGCCCACAGCAATATCCCATGTATGTCTGTGTCTGCAGATAATGGCTGAAGAAATCTTTACTGGGGGTTGGGGATTTAGCTCAGTGGTTAGAGTGCTTGCCTTGCAAGCACAAGGCCCTGAGTTCGATCCCCAGCACCGAAAGGAGAAGGGAGGAGAGGGGAAGGGACGGGATGGGACGGAAAGGGAGAAAGAAAGAAAGAAAAGAAAGAAAGAAATCTTTACTGGAACCAGGATATGATGCTCACAGCAGAGATGAAGACCAGAGCTCCCCCAGAGCTCCCCCAAAGCAACAGCAGCCATCCTCAATGACAGTAAGCTCCTTCCTCAGTGAGAAGAGCTGAGTCCCCTTTAGGAGAACCAGCCACAACAGGGCTTCTCTAGGGAAACAGCTGGCAACTATCTTCTTCTCCCGTTCTCCTTTATGTTATGTCGGCAACAATCCTCAGGTGGATCCTCTACACCCAGAACCCACCAACTCAGTCCAGCTGGGCGTTCTGGCTCACGCTGACCACAGTAATAAGTCCACCACATCCCATAACTTTGTGATTAGATCAGATCATTTACCTGCACCTGGCAAAACTATGCACGCCAGCCAAGGTCACGTGTACGCTAATGCTGCCTTCTGTCTGTCCTTGTGCCAACACCACCAGGCGACACGGGGGCTCATTCTCTTGAGAAGCCTGCTCCCCTCTGTCTCTGTGACCGTGACTACTGCTGAGAGAGAATATTAGAGTTTTACAAGAATATATTTTCATGATGTATTTTGTAGTAACTTTAATTTTACTTTGTATATAGGGTACTTGGCAGAATTGGGTGGAAATCTACTATTCAGAGATGAAATTGAAATTTTGATCGAAGGTAAGTGTTGAGGTTATAATAAAAGTTTTATGCAGACAAAAATTGAGGGAATTGAGGAAGGGCAATATTATTCTAGGAATATGTTTGGATTTTTAGGGTCTCTCTCTCTCATTTTCTCTTTCTACCTTTGTTTACTACCTTGTCAGCGTCAGAATTCCAAAAAGTGAGATGGAAAATAGGGTGGGTGCCTACCTACCTTCCTGGTTTGTTTGATTGCTTGCTTTTGTTTTCTGAGACAGGGTCTTGCTTTGTGGTGCAGGCTGGCCTGGAGCTCACTATATAGCCCAGGCTGGCCTCAAACTCTTGGCAATCCTCCTGCCTCAGCCTTCTGTGTGCTGGGATTATAGGTGTGCACCATCATGCCCAGCTCATAATTAGGCTTTTTCAGAGCAGTTTTAGACTCACAATAAAAGGGAGCAGGAGGTACTGAGACTTCCTAAGTACTCCCTCTCCCTCCCCATGCCACACCTCCTCCATTATCATCCCATCTCCTACCAGAGTGCTACATTTGTTACAGCTGAGAAGCATTGACCATCATTATCTTCCTTCCTTTTTCCTTTTTCCCTCATTCATTCAACACATTTCACTGCTTACTAAGCACCAAGCAGTACAATATTCCCCTGTTCTTTTTTTTTTTTTTGGTGGTGGGGATCGAACTCAGAGTCTTGTGTTTGCAAGGCAAGCGCTCTAACCGCTGAGCTAAATCCCCAGCCCAATTTCCCATTCTTACACTCTTTTTTTGTCTTTCCTCCTCCTCCTTCTGCACCTTCTCCTTTTTCTTTTCTATATGCCCCTCTTTGCCTTCTCTATTTCTTTTATGAAGAAATAAAATAATTTTTCTTGGCCTATTATCCGGATAGAATAATATTAGCATTTTTTTTTTTTGTGGTGCCGGGGATTGAACTCAGGCCCTTGTGCTTGCAAGGCAAGCACTCTAATCACTGAGCTAAATCCCCAGCCCAATATTAGCATTTTGATGTATGCATTATCCCAGATTTTCCAGAAGAATATGGGCTGGTATATATTTATCTTTTAAAATCATAACTGTTTTATAACTTTTTTTTACTTCCTCATATATCTTAAGTCTTTCTGTGCCAAAGACTATGTGTCTACCTCTTCATGTTAAAATGTGTGTGCTATTTCATTTCATAACTTTAATTTTTTTTCAGTACTGGGGACTGAACCCAGTGCCTGCACCCTGAGCTAAGTCTCGAGTCCTTTTATAAACATATATATATATTCTTTTTTTTTTTTTTTTTGAGACAGGGTCTCACTAAATTGCCCAGGCTGGGTTCAAACAAGCCTCAGCGTCCCAAAGTGCTGGGATTACAGGCATGCACTAACACAGGCATTATGTTAATTTTTAAGGAGCTTCCCACTGACGAACAGACTGATTCCAACTTTTTAAATTATTATGACCAAAATGTGTGTGTGTTCATAAATGCCTTCATAAGTGTATGTTTATGCTATTGAGCAGAATCCTCAATGCATAATAGATACTTGGTAAATGTTTAGAGAATACTTCCATTTTTCTTTTAATGGAATGCTATTCAACAAAGTAAAGAAACTAGCCGGGAGAGTGGTGGGAAGAGGGTGGTGGGAGGGCAAGAACGTCTTGGACTCTAAGGTGGATCTACCTCCGACCAAGGGCCTCTCCGATATTACAGCTATTGAGCGAATGCTCCAGGACAAAGACCCTGAGATCCAGGAGCTGGCAAAAATAACCCACAATCTTTTAAAGAAAATAGCCCATAGACCAACATCCACAACTATTAAACAAGCCATCAAGAGATTCTTTAAATTCTCCTACACCACGGAGCTGAAGTTTCTTTATAACTGGCAAAGCACCACACAGAGAGCCGGGTAAGCGTCCCATCCGAATAACCTGAGTCTGTCTGTCCATGCTTTTCTGAAAGATGCTACGAGCTACCATTGTCCTTTTTAAATTGTCTGTTAAAATATATAAATCTGGGAGTTGGGGATTTAACTTAGTGGTGGAGCGCTTGCCTGGCAGGCGCAAGGCCCTGAGTTCAATCCCCAGAACCCCCAAAAATGTTTGTGTGTATGTATATATATCTGAAAACCCCAGTGCTTCTCTGTGTGACAGCGACCAGAAGCCCCGCGTCATGGAGCCCGCTGAGTCACTTGAAGTAACCTAGTCTTTCCTCCAGGGTCCCGGCAGATCCCAAACCTGCCGTGCTGAAGTTCGTTACGCGAAATGGCACAGTATTCGCACAGACTTTACACTCACCCTCCCGTATAGTTTACATTTTGGATTACTTAGAACGCCTCATACAATGTGAATGCTGTGTAAATAATCGTGATGTGGGAATGTTTAGGAAATGATGACCCGAATGTGCAGGTTTAGCACAGACGCACATTCTCTATCACGTTCCCTCCGTGGCCGGCCGGCCCGCGGAAGCCGAGTCCACAGACCCGGCTCGCGCCCAGCTGCACTCCGAGCACCCCACACCAGCCTCACGGGCTCCAGGCGGGGGCTTTCCGGGTGAGACGGGCAGGCGGCCGGGGACAGGCGGTGCGGCCCTTTGCATCTCGCCGGGAGGTGACCGCCCCTTTCCCTCCGCTGATTAGAGCGTGGTGCGCGTTCGTCACGTGTCGGCTTGCAGCTCACGCTCTTTTGTTTTTTCATAAAGAAACAGAAAAGAAAAGAAGGAGCAGCAGCCACTTCCCCTGCCCCCGGCCCCTCCTCCGGCTTCTACCCTCTGAGCCTGCCAAGCTGACTCGCGTGGGAAAGGGCGCCGGCTGCTCAAGCGGGACACGAGGTGCGCGCCTGTGGCGGAGGCGGGAAGCGCCACACGCTCCGGCTTGGGGCGCCTCCCGCCCTGCTCCCCGCACCACCACCCCCACCCCGCCGCGCTCCAGCTCCAGCGTCCGCAAAGACTACAACCTGCAGAAACCCGTCGCCCAGCTCCCGCGAGGGCATCGAGCCGGAGACTCGCTTCTGCTTCTCCAATGGAGCCCTGACTGATGCAGTATCTGGGGTAAACTTTCACTCCTTCCCGCTCCAGGTTGGGTGGATGTTGCTCCCGTGATTTGCCTTAACACCTTGTGATTATACCTTCCGTTGCATTTACCAGACTGAAGTAAAATTATCTGTTTTCCTTCTGCCCCACAAAATTGCAGTTTCTTGAAAGCAACTGTCATGTTTTATCCTGGTTGTACACTCTGGAACTGATACCTAATTAGGTGCCTGACACCTCTTCTGTTTTTCTTTTTTTATATGTGTGTGGTGTTGGGATCCAACGTGAGGCAAGCGCTCTAACTGCTGAGCTGAGTCCCCAGCCCCGAAGGTGCCTGACACCTAACGTAGGCTGGATGAAGACTTGCCAAATAAAGTGCTAGTAGAAGTTTCATCTTCTGGGCTGGGGATTTAGCTCAGTGATTAGTGTGCTTGCCTTGCAAGCACAAGGCCCTGAGTTCAATCCCCAGCACCAAAAAAAAAAAAAAAAAAGAAGTTTCATCTTCCTCTCATACTTCATATGTCAATAAAATTTCCTCTCATACGTCAATAAAATTTTTCACATATTTATAAGTGCTACTTAATAGAAAAAATGAAAGAATGGATTTTTTTGACTTATCCCTTAGCCCATGTTATATTACGCAGAAGTTTCAGGCTCACCATTCAGAAATAGGGCAAATTTCCACTGCTAGCTCCTAAACTAGCAGGTTACCTAGAGAACCAGGCTGAACAATGACTTCCAAGGATAATCAATCCTAATCCCCAGAACTCTGGATACATCACTTTACAAGGCAAAAGAACTGTGTTCCCAGAGCACGGTGCCCCTCACCCTCAAAACAAGTCACGGTAATAACAGCTATCAAACTTCGGGGCTGGGGATTTAGCTCAGTGGTTAGGGTGCTCGCCTTGCAAGCATAAGGCCCTGAGTTCGATCCCCAGCACCAAAAAAAAAAAAAAAAAAAAAACTTGGCTGGCTACTGGATGCCAGACACTACAAGGTCTTTCCCTTGCTGATTCTTCCCAACTGTCAGCCGTTCTTCCTGCACCCACTGGGCAGACGAGCAATCTGAGTCGCAGTTTAGGGACAAGGCAATGATGTATTTGCACTCAGGGTCTCCAGCACCAGGGTGCTTAATCCCTCTACCATTGTATTTGCCTTACATGCATCTGTTTTTTCCACTGAGTGTAAACCCAGTTTGCACATTAGAATCATTTGGGTTTTTTAAAAATACCAACAAACAGACTTTACTCCAGATCATTTATATCAGAATCTTTGGGCATTAAGGCCTGGGGATCTGTTTTTCAAGAACAAGATGGAGCCAAGGATGGTGGCACACACCTATAATCCCAGCACTCAGGAGGCTGAGGCAGGAGGATTGCTGTGAGTTTGAGGACAGCCTGGGCTACATAGCAACACCCTGTCTCAAAAAACCAAAAAAGAAAAAAGAAAAGAAAAATATAGGGCTGGGAGTAAAGCTCAATGGTTGAGTGAGATCCTGGGTTCAATTCCCAGCAACAAAAGGAAAACAAAAAAGAACTAAATTCTAGTCACTGTTTAGACTGTTACAAATTGCCAGGCATTGGACAAAGTAAAAATTAAGATGCATTAATTTGTTTACTTTTCAATATATCCCTCCCCCGATTTTTTTTGCAGTACTTAAATAAACATTGCTGCTAGGCTGATAAACAGTGGCTCAGGTCCCTCATAGTGCTCGCATGGGTAAAACAGACCTACTGGTAGAAGACGGTTTCCTGGCAGGACAGTGTCCAATAGCCCTGTTGCAACAAATGAGAAACAGTGGCTTCATGCAGAGACCACTGCTATAATAATTCTTCACACACAGCCTTGAAGGCCATGGGTTTGAATCCTGGCCTCTCCACTTCCTAGTGTCTCCCACAGCAGGTACTGGATTATCAGGGAGTTTTCATGTGATAATTATAACAAGGATGGTCTACAATATTAAGTATGTAAACACGAATAAGGACCATTGGGTCAGTGAAGACCCTATCTCTCATCCACCCACCTTCACATCTGCTTTCTGAAGTTTGCTGGCAGGAAGTCCCTGGAAGCCTCACTGTGGTTTGGTTTGGTTTTTTGGGGGTGCTGGGGATTGAACTCAGGGCCTTGCACTTGCTAGGCAAGGGCTCTACCACTGAGCTAAATCCCCAAACCTCTCACTCTGAAGAGCTTTCTCTGTGCCTCCTTCCCTCCATCCCCAGCCATTTGGGGTCCACAGTGTGGCCGGCCCTGCTGGCTTGCACACCACATCTCAGGGCTCCGGGTTTCATTCTGCTCCCAGGGACCCTGGAGAAACCTGGGCACAGTACTCTCATGGTTAAGTTTCTAGGGCGTTCTGGATAAAATACTGACCCAGACCCACACGGTTTCTTCAATATGACAGACCCACAATATAAATAATTTAAAGAGCAAAATAGCTGCTCATGGTGGCGCACTCCTGCGGTCGTAACACTCCAGAGCCTGAGGCAAGAGGATCTCTGTGAGTTCAAGGCCTGCCTGAGCTACATAGTGAGTTCAAAGGCAGCCTGAACCACACAGTGAGACTTTGTCTCCAAAAAACCAAAATAATAATGATGATGATAATGAAGAGCAAAATGAAAGAGTCATTTTAAGAAACAGGCAGGTAGACTCTGTAGAGATGGGAAGGAGCCCTAGGGAAGGAGAACTTTAAAGAGGAGGGCGGAGTAAAAACGACCAAGATGAACTATGTGTGTGTATTAATCCCGCACGCTGAATGTAATCACCACGTAAGGCAAACATGTAACAATAAAAGAACAGTTTAGAAATTCTGTTTAGCGTAACACATCTCGGACCTCCCAGCCCTGCTTACCTCTTAGATTCACCCTCTCAACTCTTGTTCGGATGCTCCCGCGCTGAAGACTCCCCTACAGTTGCACCTAAGTATCTGGGAGTGCTTTAGAGCCCGGCAGTTTGGATCCCCCCACTCGCTGACTGGGTGGATGCGGTCTGAGCATCAGCTTCCTCTTCGGTATATGGGGACGGTGATCGTATTCGACTCTTAGAAATGTTTGGATATCCATCATTTTTAAGGTCGTAGCAAGTTGTTCCGAGAGGGCCCGCGGCGAGCCCGTGCGGGCCTGGGCGACCTGGGGCGGGCTCGCTTCTCGCAGGCTGGAGCTCGCCGCAGTCCGCCGCGCTGCTTCCCGCCGGGGAACCCACAGCCGCCAGCAGGAGGCGTCCTCGTGCAGGTGACGCCTCGAAAGCACCCTCCGCGATCTACAGGGACTCGGCCGGCCAGAAACCACAGACCAAGTGAGCGGAGAGAGCAGCGAGGAGCGACGCGCCCCTCTCGTGCCGCCGTCGGGGGGCCCGGCGTACCCAGAGCTCTTCGCCAGGGCGTCGAGGACTTTGCAGGCCACACGGCGCCGCGCGAGGCGTGTCACCGGGACGGCCGCGAAGTCGCCAAGCAGCTACTGGCCGCTGCTTGGCGGCGCGGAGGTGGCGATCAAACGCCCTTGCAAGAGGCCGCCAACACAGGTCTACAAGGCTGGCGGCTCCCGGCGTCCTCCCAAAACTGACCTGCCTTCGGACTTGGGGGCTGCCTT
Source organism: Hystrix cristata (assembly GCA_004026905.1). Lineage (NCBI taxonomy): Eukaryota > Metazoa > Chordata > Mammalia > Rodentia > Hystricidae > Hystrix > Hystrix cristata. The sequence continues at coordinate 3,826 of PVJO010021325.1, read as the reverse complement.
GCGGCTCCGTGTCCCTCCGTCCTAGCGAGGCTTCTCATCTTCTGGGTGTGGAGAAGTGAGTTGCTGCCCCCAGCTTCCGCGCCCTGGTCAGCGGCTGGGCAGCCTCTCGCGGTTCCGAGGACAGCACTCCCCACGGCACGGCACAGGGCCCTTCCACCACGTGGGTCTGGCTGGACTTAGCAGGCGAATGACTGTACCCGGGAGGAAGGGCAGCAGCACACACTGTCATCCTCACTGCAGTACTGTCTGATCTGGAAGGCAGATCCCAAAGTCCGGAATAATGTATAGCCGAGACATACAGCCAGCACGCAGGATGACAGAATGGACGTTGGCCTCTGACACCAGCCCAGGAGTTCGGCCTCTTGGGGAAAGAGCTGTCAGGCTCCCACGGTGTCCAGCGCCTGACAACGCAGCTCCATGCAGGGAATCGCTGTCACAGAGCCGGGGCTCTGAATCAAAAGATTTCTAAGACAGCCAGGAAAAGCTGACACCGGCTACATGTTTGATAAGGAATTGTTGTGACGTTTTTAGGTGAGGTAATGGCGTTATGATTTGTTTTATAAGGGCCTTTCTAGAGAAATGTACTGAATGCACTATTTGTAAATACCTGAGGAGCGGGTAGGTGTGAGTGAAATCAGGCTGGCTGCGAGCTGCAGGTGACAGAGCTGAAAGAGTCATCGTCTAGATCACACTCTACTTGGTCACCACCAACGATAACTTCTTTATTACGTAAAAGTCAGAGGTCATGGAAATGGGACAGAGGCTGCCACTGGGAGGCCATGCGGGTTGGTCTGTGTTGCGGCTTAGAGGGAGAACATCCTCCCAAGGCCTCCTGCATGCAGAGACAGGGCTTCCAGGGTGCCTGGATCATGCATGGCCGCCATGATGTGAACGGCTTTCTGCCACCCAGGCCCTTCCGCCATGCCACGTCTGCCTTGGAGCCAGTGACCTTGGACTGTAGCCATGAACCAGAATAAACTTCTCCTTTAAGTTGTGGTTATCAGAGGTCCTGTCTCAGGTATAGGAAAAGTAAGACAGTCTGGGCAGGTGGGAGGGGCTCAAGACCTCGGAGGGCCTTGCCCCGCCTTGCTCGCCTTAGGGGAAGGCCCACAGGCGAGGAAAGTGGTGGCCTGTAGGAACAGAGAATGAGACCTTAGTCCCCCCACGGCGAGGGACCAAGTTCTACCAACCACATAATGAAGGACGGAAGGGACCCGCTTTGCTGGCAAGATTGAGTCCTCCAGGAGCATAAGGCCAGGGTGTGGTGATTTGTCACAGCTGTGGAAACTCATACACCTAACCACTCTGCCAGTGACACAGTATGAGAGGGAGCCCTCTCGGTGGGGGACAGACTGTGAGTGACAAGAGCTTACATTACACTTTCCTTCAGACAGGACTGAAGTTGAGGATAGAGTGAACGTTGGCATTTGAGTCCAGAAGTTGCCGTCCTGAGCATAAGAATAACAAGCTGCTGATTTTAAATATTTGAACAGAGCTGTTGAGATGTCACCTGGAATGTTGCTGTCACACATATGACCATCCTTATTTATGCATGTAAAATCAACAAGGAAGAAGTTATCTTATTTTCTAAAGTACATGAAAATAAACCAGACTGCAGGGAAAAAAAGTTGTTCTGAGATCCTAAATATAGACCATGTAAGCCCACCGTCTTTATATTTAGTCAGCACTTTAAAACATCCCATCACTGTTATTTCTGGTTTTGTTATTGTGCCCCGTACATACAGCCTCTTTTTCCTGTCTCCTTTCTGACAACTACACCAGGAACTCCCATCCATCATAAACCTCCCCACTTCTAGGGGCTGCTCCCAGGAACTTTCAACACAACCTTTGTATGTTTTATTTCTTATTATTACAATCCTAATAGTTCCTTCCATTTACAGCTGTAAAACTGAGGCTCAGAGAGGTCAAGCGAGTCCGGACCTGCTCAATAGGACTCTCTGCTCTCGCTTCTGTAAGGCCTACTTGATTTAGTTATTAAGCTCATTCTTCGCCATTTCCCAACCCATTTTCTGTCACCCATGATGCCCCGAGAAGTGCCTGGTTCAAGGAAACCACAAACAGAGAACACGTTCATGAGACACAATGTCAGGCCTGAGGAAAGCGTTTAGCCAAAGGGATTTGTGAGCAGCCAATACCAATTTGAAATCCAAAGGAAGTTTGGAGGACATGATGGCCAACAGGCCTGGCTAAGCCTTTGGGCCTCCAGTTGACAGCTGGGATCAGAAAGACGTGGTGGGGTAATCCTAAGAGATCTTCCATCTTGGCTGCCGGCCTTTTGTTGAAAATATATTCTAACGTTTGACACACTTGACGGGAACTGACAAGTACAAAATGTGTTAGTTGCTGTACAAGTTACTTCATGTACATTTTACCACTTGTAATTTTCATAAAAATGCATTGAGATGAACCTTATTTTCCAGGCTGAAAATCTCTACTAAGATTTGACTTGGGACAAAGAGCAAATGCCGGGCGATGTGAACAGACACACAGCTCTGCAGCATCCCATAGAACCGGGGGCGCAACCTGGACAGTGCTGGGTCTCTCCGGTTTCTTCCTAGAGCAGTGTGACATACTTTCCCAAGAGATTAAACTACTACAGAATGGGAGAAAATATTTGCAAACCACACATTCGAAAAGGACTTGATATCTAGAATGTATAAGGAGTTTTAAAAGCTGACTACGACAAAAAAGCAATGTAATTAGAAAGTGGGCTAAAGAACTAAAATGAAAAACAGATATGAGGTGCAATCGAAAAGTATGCTGAATGTTTAAATTTTTTTAAATTATTATAGCAAAAAACACACTGTCATTAATCCTCCTCAAAATACCTCCCCCTTGAACACTCTCCTCCCATTGTCCTCGCCTCTCTCTGAAGCAGGGCTGGAAGTCCTATTTCCTGTCTCCAGTTGCACTGTCCCGACTCCCTCGGGGTCTGCTTCAATTCAAAACATTTACCTTTCATGAAAAACCAGAAGTCTCACGCTGTCAGATCCGGTGAGCGAAGTGAATGAGGACATGGTAATGTTGTCAGGAGCCTGCCTTTCCACTGGATGGCACTCCGCAGCAGCAGTCACCAGATTTTTTTATCATTCTGCTTCAGAAAGAGGCAAGTATTTTGAGGGAGATTAATGTCAATGTGTCTTTTACTACAATAGATTTTTTGTTTTGTTTTGTTTTGAGACAGGGCCTCTCTATATAGTTCAGGCTGACTTTGAACTCACTCTGTAGTCCAGGCTGGCCTCAAGCAGAGAGCAATCCTCCTGCCTCAGCCTCCCGAGTACTGGAATTGAGAAATGGCTGGAGAGTGGGTAATGAGGAAATGCTTAGGCTGCATTCAGGAGGTGCAGGCTCACTTCCTGGGAGAGGATGACAGCGCCCTCTTGTGGGCAGACCCTCTCCTATTTCAAGCCTGTACCCTGCTCATCTCGGGAACACAGCACCTTTGTCTGTGTAAGGTGGGCAGAAATCAAGATACATCGGTCAAGTATATTTTTCTAATCTTGATTTTATTTGTAGTGGAAGCCTTACTAAAATTAAATCTCGATTAGTGAGGATTATGTTTTTCTCCACGTGATAAAAACTCAAAATATCAAGTTAGAAGTGTATTTAATTCGGGTCCCGGCATGGTGGCACATGCTTGTAATTCCAGCATTCTGAGAGGCTGAGGCTGGAGAATAAAAGCAACCTGGGAAACTTAGCATCTTAACAAGACCCTGTCTCAAACATTTTTTTAAATGCAAAAAAGGTCTGGGGAGGTAGGTTAGTGTGAAGACCCTGAGTTCAATCTCCAATACCGCAAAAAAAA
>PVJO010021324.1:0-30239 GCA_004026905.1 Hystrix cristata | reverse complement strand
GTTTAAAAAAAAAAAAAAAAAAAAAAAAAAAAAACAATTGATACAGCAAATGCGTACCAGGCCTATAAGGCATGGCAGGGGTTACCACGAGACAGGCATGGTAGCAGTGGTGCAGGGGACGCAGCCATTGTCTTCCATGGGAGAGAAAAAGGGGAGCTCTTTCCCGGTGGCACGGTAGAGAAAAAGGCGCTTGCTTCTGGTGTTGCTACTATTTATGGAATGGAGTTCCCATGGAATCTCGGGAGAACTCCCTCAGTGCACGTGAGGGCTGCTGCTTGAAAATCACGCCTCAGGCTGAGGTCAGGTCCAGGTCACGGTCCCTTACCAGCCAGCCTTAGCCACGCCCTAATCCTATTTTAGAAGGATATTATGCTGCTTTTAAATATTAACCCTTAATGAAAAGCAATCAGTCTTACCTGCAGCAGAGGTCTCTGGAGATAAATTACACATGATTAATTATAGAAAGCCTGAGGAACTACAGCCAGAGAAAAGACCATTTCCCACAGGGAGCCAGGCCATTCCAAGAGAGAACCCCAAACGACAAAAAGACACATAAACATTTCCAGACCTGTGTCCTAAAAGGCTTAAAAAAGGACTCATTCTAAGCCTCTTAATTATTCCAAGTTATCAACTATTAATCAGGGCAATAAAAAGAATCCCTCAGCCTTTCTACAAAGACATCAGGAAGCTTTAACTAAATTTAGCCTTCTATCTCCAGACTCTGTAAAGGGGCAGATAACTGTCAAGGGTATATTTCTAAGCCAATCCACCCCAGATGTAAGAAGAAAATTACAGAATAAGGCATTCTGCCCTGATAGCATTTTAGACTTCCTAGTCAAGCTAGCCACTGAGGGCTTTTATAACTAAGACTGAGAGAAGGCAAAAAAAAAAAAAAAAAAAAAAATTGAGACTAAAAAAAGACAGCTGCAGTGGCGGTCACCCCCCAGAGAGACCAGGCTAATTCCCAGGCCTGTAAAGGTTATTCATCCACTTGCTATAACTGCAAAAAGCTATGACACTTTCTTAGGGACGGTGATCAGGGTCGCTGCCACCAAAAGGGTAAAGAGTCACCTTCCCCTATCCAGTCTATAAGGAAAACCTCTAAAAGCAGGATTTCCAACAGTGGCAAAGGTCTCCAAGGTAAATCTGGCCTTGCAGATGGTTCAACAAACAGACTGAAGCAGCCCAGGGCACCCTTCACAAGCTCCCATAAATCAGACTGTCATCACCAATCACAAGCCTTTGGTAAAACTAATCACAGAGGAGAGAAACATTAATCTCCTTGACATGGAAGCTGCTATTCCTGTTCTCCTTTCCAATCCTGCCCTCCTCAGGCACCACAACCATCAGAGGCCTAACTGGAAAAACTGCAGTCAGATATTTCTCACAGCCCCTTTGCTGTAGTTCGGATGAGTTTTTATTCTCTCATACCTTTCTGATAATCAGAAAGCCCAATCACCCTGCTAAGGGTGATATTTTATCCCATTTAAACACTATCATTTATATGCATGCAAAATCAGTGCTCCACCTTCACAGAGACAGAGGTTAATCCAAAAGTCTGTGCAGTTCAGAAAAGAATAGGGGGAATCATAGAGGCAACACCTGTACTTACTTGTTTAAAGGACCTGATCTCTTTCCCTCACCAAAAACAGTATCCATCGAGACCAGAGGCTAAAAAGGGATTACTGCCTATAAGTAACAATTTAAAGTTCCAAGGCCTCCTCAGATCTTGTAACAGCTCTTGAGACACTCTCATTTTGGGCATTCAAAGGACCAATGGAAAGTGGAGACTAGTCCAAGATCTCCAACTAGTAAATGAGACAGTATTGCTTTTACACTTTGTAGTACGTAACCCATACCAGCTATTACCCCAGGTTCCTGAGGATGCAAGATGGTTTATGGTTTTAAATTTATAAGATGCCTTTTTCTGCATTGCCTTCCATCCGGATTCACAATTTCTCTTCTGCATTCAAAAATCCTTCTGATCAAGCTAGTCAGTTAACATGGACTGTACTGCCCCAGGGATTTACCTATTTGGACAAGCCCTGTCTAGAGACTTGTCATATTTCAATTATCTCCAGATTAGAGTCCTACAATATGTGGATGATATCCTTTTGTGTGCTTCTTCTGAGACACTTTCAAGCCAAGGCACCCAAGCCCTGTAGGAATATGAAGTTTCTTGACCTAAGGCACAATTCCGTAGTCCCTCTATAAAATACCCTGGTCTAGTCTTCTTCAAACAGTAGCAGCAGTGGCCCTTCTCATCCAAAAGCCTTTAAACTAACTTTAGAAAAGCATGTTACTATTATTATAGACAGCAAAGTAAGGTAGAAATATTATAGGCAGTCAGATAGGGCTGGGCCCTCAATGGAGTCAATACACAAGAGGAGAATACGCTACAACTATGGCTGGAGGCACATCCATTGAAGGTCAGGACTCAAGGTCCAGGGATAAACAATGTATTGAAGATCACACTCATCTGATCTGATAAAGTCTAGGTCACCCAGGTGGGCAACCAAAACCGTCAAATCCACCGCATCCTGCAATGTCTTTATTCTTTCCATGTTCATTTGCTATGGGACCTTCTTCCCCACTGGATCAATATCACCTAAGTGACTACACTCATAATATTATTGGTTAATCATCATTTTGACACACATTGTACCCCACTCGAGATTTTGCTCTATAAAACGTTCCCTGAAAAGTGAGCTTATTGGCAACCCACTCGGGTCCCCTCCTGTCTCTCAGGAGCTCTCTTTCTGTCTCTCGATAAATTTCCTACTCTTAACCTCCTTTGTTTCTTAGAATTCATTCTTCGACTTCAGGGAACACGAACTCAGTGTAACGGACATCTAGCAGGTTGGGAGTTATATTTTTTCACCTATATCACTATTTTTATTCCTCATAATGTGGTTAGGCTTCTCTCTTCCAAAGGGAGTTCATGTCTCTCTAATAACTGCCTTCTTAAATATTAGAAAGACTAAACTGCCCAACTAAAGACCTAGTCCTCCACAGCTTCTTTTTTTTAAAATTTTATTTTAATGGTACATTTTATTTTTTATTTTATTTATTTATTTATTTATTTTTTTTTTTTTTTTTGTGGTACCGGGGATCAAACTCAAGGCCTTGTGCTTGCAAGGCAAGCACTCTAATCACTGAGCTAAATCCCCAGCCCTTTAATGGTACATTTTAAATGTACATAGTGATAACATTCATTATAGGGGATTTGTACCTGTGCATGATATAACTTGCTGCTTCTTTTTTTCCTGTTCTCCTCTCCTCCCTTCACCGCCTCCTCCCTCCTTGTAAAAGCTTTGTTTCTACTTTTTCCCTCTATTTCTTATTTCTCTTGTCCCTCTGTTCCTTTCCCTTCCCCCTCTCTTGTTCCCTTTCCCATTTAAACACTTTTTTCCCTGTCCCAATAGCATACATTTTAGTCTTTATTTACACTTTCAGTTTCTCACACCAGAGAAACAATGCGGTTTTAAACACATGTTTAAATGATTCCATATTTTTTCCTCCTAACTTATCAGATTTGCTAGCCTTACTTAGTTTGCCTCTGAGCCTAAAGCCCACAATTAATTTTGGCATAAAGACCAGGGCCATGTTGTGATCTACACCAACATTTCTCAACTTCAGCATTGTTGATATTTTGAGCAGGATAATTCCTTGGGTGAAGGCCATCCTGTGTGTTTTAAAACACTGTAACAGGGATAAACCTAAATATTGGCCAGATGAAAGAAACAAAGCTGATTCAAGCAGCTAGTTTAGTTCAGAAATATAAAAGAAAGCACAAGAACAAAATATAAACGTTAGGGGCTGGGGATTTAGCTCAGTGATTAGAGTGCTTGCCTTGCAAGCACAAGGGCCTGAGTTCAATCCCCGGCACCACAAAAAAAAAAAAAAAAAAAAAATACAAAATATAAACGTTAAAATAAGAGCTGCAATAAGTACCTTTAGATAAGGGGAGATTTAGCACTTAAACAAAGTGTGATAAATTAATAGCTCCTCCCTTACCTCAGGCTAGAGAAACTTCAAAATGTGGAGCCACCAGTTTCCAGCTGAGCATCCAGCTAAGTAACCAAAAAGCACATAGGACTTCTTTCCCCTCTTGGGTACCCACCAAGAGATTTTTCCTTCTTATTTCAAATAAACACTCTCCTAACTTCCTCCTTTATCTACAATTGTATTCTTCAATTTAATGAGACGAAGAACTCAGGTTTATACAAAATTAATTATCTCAATACTTATCCCAGGACTCTACCCATTAGATGCAGAAAGTACCCCTCAATCCATTGTGGTAACCACAGATTTCTGCAGACATGCAAAATGTCCACTTTGAGGACATTTAAAAATCATCCCCAGTGAAGAACCACTGATCTAGACTCAAGGAAAGTGGTTAAGTCACATTTCAAGCCTCACGCGGGCCCAATATCCAATGCAAGGCAGAAGTGTTTGGAAGTATTCAAAGGAAGCGTAACATCTGAGGAGGGATGAACCCCCCATGCCGTGCTGTGCTTTGCTGGAGCATGCAGCTCTGGTTATCCTAAACCCAGCATCAGTAGAAGAACCAAAGAAACAGAGTTTAAAATAAAAACAGGTGATTTACTTGAAGGTGGGGAAGGGGCAGGGAGATAACTACTCTGGACAAGTAGGGAGCATTTGAAAGGTAAATACTAATACTTTTGAATTTCTTGTGTGCAGCTCCTTTTATTGAGATCTTCGTCCCATGTAGGCTCCGGGAATCTGACTGGCTCCTTGGCTATTTTTGGTTCTCCCCTTGGATCTCTGCTAGTCATATGACCTTTCTTGCTGCTTGGTGGGATTACAGGTGTGACCCACCATGCCAGGCTAAAATAACTTTAACAGCCTTAGTACCACTGGACTAATGCATATGACTCACTTTTCCCAGCCCTTGAAGTAGAGGTAGTAGGGTCAGCAAATCTTTTTTTTAAAGGTTAGAGCTGTTTATATCACTTATATGACTGATAAAGTAGTATACAAAATCAAAATCTAAACCGGGCATGACGGCATATGCCTGTAATCCCAGTATTTAGGAGGCTGAGGCAGGAGGATTGTCATGAGTTCGAGGCCAGCCTGAACCACATAGCAAGACCCTTTCTCAAAAAAAAAGTCAAGATGCAGAAACTAAGGGTAAAAGGCAACTTTTTCAGCTACTCCTCAGTTTCAGCAGGCCATTGGGGCCAGTCTTTGTAGTTGTTAAGTATTAAGCAGAATGAACAAGGCCAGAGCCTATCTGCTTTGTCATAGTGGGAGGGCTCCAGACTGACACAGACGGGAGCCCTGAAGCACCTCCTTCGCTTCTTCGCAGCTGAGCAAATGTGACCGCACAGTCGGATCAATCGCATCACCACCCAAGAGTTCTCCCGGAGTGAGCATCACTCGGGGAGCACGTTAGTTTGCTGACTATCCCAAGCATTGCTCTGCAAGTGTCATTTCAACCAGTCTATTTTTGTTTGCAGGAGATACACTCGTACACCTGTTCATTTGGTTTTTGTTTTTTGGTTTGGTGCTGGGGATGGAACTCAGGGCCTTGTGCTTGAGAAGCAAGCACTCTAACCACTGAGCTAAAGCCCTAGCCTCTATGTTTTTTTTATATCAACTATTTTTTGCATTCTTTTTTATTTAGAACATTGTATTCACCTTTGATGTTTCTTTCTAGTGAAATCTAATAAGTTCTGGTTATTTTCTTTTACTAATTTATGTTTATTTTATTTGTGAAAAATAACAATTTTGTGCCATAATTTATAAAAACTCTCATTGTAAGTACATTGCGTAAAATTTCTATACTTCTTCAGAATCATTTATATTCTTTTACAATACAAAATGGACACATTTGGGACACTGAGAATGAGTAGGAAATGTTAGGAAAAAGGAAAAGAAGAAAGAAACAGAGGTATGAGCCGACATTTCAGAACAAACCTGAGAGGGACCGCTCTGGCACTAGAGATCAGACCAGCTCTCATCCAGGCTGTGGGGTGTTCTGCAGTTCAGGGAAAGGAGGTTGTGGCTACCTGGTAAGAACAAGACTTGAAAGAGGACAAACAATAATGGTTGCCTGAGGACAAGGTTTGGGAAAGTGCAGGGAGCAGTGGCTACTATCAATAGCAGGATGATAATGTCAACCCCAGGCGCATCTGTGCTGGGAGGGAGTGGTTGAAAGGGGCCTCTGATCAGGATGGCAGTGGTCAGATTCCTTCAGGAAGGAGGCCAAAAGATCTGCAAAACAAAAAACTGAAAAAGGGAGAAATGCCACCATATTAGAGAAGAAAAGTCTGTGGTATGAAATGGAAAGACAAAAAAGGCATCTCCTTATTGTCAACTATTCATAATACAGAAATGATAGAACTTAAAGAAGAAACGAAGCTTTAAAAATTCCAGTAGTTTGGGATTTAGCTCAGTGGTATAGAGTGTTTTCCTAGTAAGTACAAGGCCCTGAGTTCAATCCCCAGCACCCCACAAAAAAAATTCCAATAGTGGTCAACGATCATAATTGTATGGGTGGTATTGGCAGGGTTGATGAAAATCTAACAAGCTGTTCTGTAATCAAAAAGCAAGGAAAAAATATTATTATAAAATATTTATGCACCTTCTGGACCAAATAACATGGAACTCATTTGTTATTTATTCAAAACAAGGGGGTTCAAAAGTCATTTATAGCTGAGCTTGCTGGTACACACCTGTAATCCCAACATTTGGGAGGTTGAGGCAGGAGGATTGCCAGGAGTTCAAGTCCAGCCTGAACCACATAATGAGACCCTGTCTCCAAAATAAATAAATAAATCAATAAACAAAACAAAACAACAAAAGCAAAAGTCATCTGCAATTTAGATTAGGTCTAATAGACCAAAAAATTGAAAAATGTGGGACAGTGAAACACCAACCAGGACATCCATCATCAACATCTTCACCATTACATTTAGTGGGTAGACATTTTATTGAAATTAAACGATCCACAGGAAAAAAGGAAAGGCCAACATGACAGTGTAAAGTGTGTCGTTCAAAGAAAGATAATAATGCAAAAAGAATTTGGAAAGAGACTAGATACTACTGTCCAAATTATAACATTACATTGTATATTGAATGTTTTAAAATACTTCAAGCACTGAAAAATTATTGAATAAATTTGACAAAAGCAGGTTGAGAAATTAGTTCAAGCGGTACAGTGCTTGCCTAGCAAGCGCAAGGCCCTGAGTTCGCTCCCCAGCACTCCACCTGCAAAAAATTCACAAAATTGTCATTTTTATATTTTCTATTATATTGTCTTATAAAAATTAATTTAAAAATAAATAATTTTGGTGATTCTGTTTTTAAATAATTGGACTGGAAGGTGGTTAAAACCTAAGGGTTTCTCTGGTCATAAGACACTATAACAGTAATATGATGTACGTTTACAAGCAGCCTTATGTATATTTCCCAACAATCTTTAGAAGGCAAAATTGTGACCATATGTGTATAATTGAAATCATTTTTTTTTATTTTTTTGAATTGAAATCATTTTTAATCCTTAAAAAAAAAAAGTAAAACTAAGGGTTTTGGTCAGGTATGGTGATATATACCTATAAATCCTAGCACTTTGAGGGTTGAGACAGGAGGATCACAAATTCTAGCCCAGCCTGGGCAACTTCATGACTTAAAAAGAATCTGACCCAAAATTAAAAAAAAAAAAAATGTTTTTAAGGCCTGGAGATGTAGCCCAGTGCAAAGATCCTGGGTTCAATCCCCACTACCCCAAAACAAAACAAAAAAAAAATAAGTCTCCTCTGCCATTGGCCATCAGCCCTTGTCCTCTCTAAACTGCCATAAATATATAGGTTTTTGTTTGTTTGCAGTGATTGGAAATAAACTCAGGGCCTTTGTGTGGACACTAGGCAAGCATTCTGCCAATGAGTTACAGCCCCAATTCCTTTTTCTGTTGGATGTTTTGTTTTGTTTGTGACTGGGTCTTAGTATGATGCTCAGGCTGGCCTCAAACTCTAGGCTGAAGATATCCTCCTGTTTCAGCCTCCCAAGTAGCTAGGACTATAGGTAGGCTTATACCACCATGCCTGGCTTACGACCTATGCATTTTCCCACACCCAAACCCTTACCCTCACTAAAAGTTACTCTATACATGAAATTATTACATTTATTGTTTAGTAAAACGAGGTGACAAGGGGAGAAAAGACACTAACTGTATATTTAATCTAATGGATCTTTCTGCAACAATAGAAGTCTTCTACATCTGCTATACAATACAGTAGGTACCACTAGCTACATATAACTATTGAGCTCTTGAAATGTGCATATTGCAAATCAGGAAGTGGGTTTTTAATTTTATTTAAGTGGCCACATGTGGCTAGAGGCTATCAAATCATATTGAATAATACAGTTCTATACCAAGTTGAATTCTTTCAGAGAAGATGAAAATGAAATCAGACAACATTCTTTTTACAATCTGAAGAGGTGGGCTGTAAACTAATGCTTTCAGGCATAAAGAGAAAATAAACCAGGTGCAGTGGCACACTTCTATAAATCCAGCTACTTATTGGGCTAAAGCAGGAGGATGAAAAGTTTGAACCAGCTTGAGCAATTTAACAATAATCTGTCTCAAAAAATAAAAAGGAAGCCAGACATAGTGGCTCACACCTACAATCCCAGCACTTGGGAGGCCGAGGCAGGAGGATTACTGTGAGTTTGAGGCTCATCTCGGCTACATACTGAGTTCAAGGACAGCCTGAACTACATAGCAAGGACCTGTCTCTCAAAAAAACAAAGAAACAAAGAAACAAAAAACGCAGGAAGGAGAATGGGGGATATAGCTCAGTGATGGAGCATTTACACAGCATGCATGAGGCCTTGGGTTCAACCCACAGTACCAGCAGAAAATGATCTTAAGACAATTATCATTCAAAATGCACATAGATCAAATGTGCGTAAATGTGACAGGAATACTCTAAGGGATAGTGGTTAAAAAAGTAAACTGTATCTAAACCCATATCTAAAAAGTAAAGTAAAAAGTAAACCCATATCTAAAAAGAGTGAGAAGTCTGTGTGTGTGTGTGTGTGTGTATTTTTTGTTTGTTTGTTTTTTTGAGACAGAGTCTTGCTATGTAGCCCAGACTGTCCTCAAACTCATGGCAATCCTCCTGCTTCAGTCTCCCAAATGCTAGGATTACAGGCATGCACCACTATGCCCGGCAAGAAGTCTACTGTATTTAACAAAAAATAAAACTGTTAACAAATTCTTAGAAAGTGTGGGAAGGGTTGAGGGTATAGCTCAGAGGTAGGGCACTTGTTTAGTGTGTGCAAGGCCCTGGGCTCACCCCCAGCACTGCAGAAAGAAAATAGGAGAGATATAAACGTAAAATAAGATTTTACATGGTATCTGACATTTTGAAAAAGGAATGTTGACGAACCTAGTATTAAGGCAAGTAAGTGGTTTCTTTCTCACAACAAATCTCAAAAGAGGGTAGTAAGAGCAAGGCGGGAAATAGATGCTTCAGGAATTTAAATTAGAAATAGCCTTAGTAAACAAGGACATTCGCCCCTGCATAACAGCCTCCTTTGGTGAGGTTCATGTTTAGGCTTTCTTACCTTTCTCCTTCCTCTTAGAGGACAGGGATCTGAACTTGGCATAGCCCTTTGGTTAACAATTCCAACTGGCACCATACAAAGGGTGCCTCACAAAGTGGCCTAGAAGAGGAAACCTGCAGCAGGTCACATCCTCCTTTCTTTCTCTGTCATTTCTTAGACACATACACAATCACCTCACTCCTTAGAGAAAAAGATAGGATTACTTAGCAGACTTGGGCTATTTAACTAAATTTGGGCGGGGGGGATGGATCCTGTGTCCTCTTCAGCCCTTGCATTCTGTGGTAAGCTAGCCAGCCTCAAGGTTCCATTTTATTTATTTATTTATTTATTTATTGTTAAATACAGGATCTCGCTTTGTAGTTCAGGCTGACCTTGAACTCATTATGTAGCCCAGCCTGGTCTTGAACTCATGGTGGATCCTCCTGCCTCTGCCTCCTTAGTGCTGGGATTACATGCTTGGCTGTATGTTCCATTTTAGAACCTTGTTCATCAAAAATTCTCTCCCAGGAAAGCTGTGAAAAAGCCTTAGGTAGGTCTTCTTTTGTTTTTCTCTATCATCTAATGGTGCTTTAAATCGTTTTGTTTTTTGTTTTGTTTTGTTTTTGAGACAGGGTCTCCCTATGTAGTTCAGCTGGTCTTGAGCTTACTATGTAGCCCAGAGTGCTGGGATTACAGGCCCGTGCGCCACGACACGGGGCGAGGCTTTAAATCTTTTAACAAGCCAGGCGTTGTGGCGCATGCCTGTGATCCCAACCCTCAGGAGGCTAAGGCAGGAGGACCACCACGAGTTCGAAGCCAGCTTGGGCTACACAGAGTTCAAGGCCAGCCTGGACTACATAGCAAGACCCTCAAAATAAATAAATAAATAGACAAAAAAAAAATTTAACAAGAAGGCCACAAACTTGTCTTTTCCTAGCATTACATAGAGCCACTTGCCTGGACCATTCCCATTTTCCAGGTTCAAATTGCACATCTACTATGGTAGCCAGATCCAGCCCAGTCGGTCTCATAAGGAAGAAACAACAGAATGTCTTAGGATCTGCTTTCTGGAACCTTGGTAGTCCTCAGATTTCTGCCTAAAATAGAATTGTGATATAAAGGAAAACCGAAGTGTATTTTTCCTTTCTGTTACTCAACAACCAATACAGAGATATCTGATCTCTGGTGACCAAACTTAACAATTTCTCTCCACCAGCAACCAATTAATTTGGCAGCAAATTCTCGAGCAAACACCAGCCAGGTATCCTCCAACTGAATTCTGCTACTACTTACCCGGAGATAACAGCAGATTCCACAGACAGAGGGCTCAGCCTCACAAGCCTTCTCCCACTACAAATGCCAGTTGCAAGCAGTAAGTCATCACCCCTACTACTGACTAAATAAATAGATAAAAATAAATATTTTAACAAGGCCACAAACTTCCTCAAGTTCAATTCATTTACTAAAGTTGCTTATAGAACTCAAGCTCCCAGCCACCCCTGAAGTGGTTCCGATGTTAGAAAAACTCCTTCCTCAGCGCCCAATAGTCCTTCAGCGACCACAATGACGGGCAGGCGTCCCCTCCAGAATGGATGAAAAACTGGAGGAAAACGCAGAAAGTGAAGCCAGCAGCGTCTAGACATCCAGAAAGTCCACACAGCCCATTTCTCCCTTCTCTGACCGGCATCACCAGCCGGTTCAGATGGGCTTCAGGACAAAACCTGAGCTCCCCGAACCTCGGGCTCAAAGGAGGGGGCGCTA
Source organism: Hystrix cristata (assembly GCA_004026905.1). Lineage (NCBI taxonomy): Eukaryota > Metazoa > Chordata > Mammalia > Rodentia > Hystricidae > Hystrix > Hystrix cristata. The sequence goes on along the minus strand of PVJO010021324.1, from coordinate 18,902 downwards.
CTGGTACTGTTCCTTACGGAGCGAGAACCGATACCAGGACTGACGGACGGAACGCTGAAGTCACCTCCCGAAACCTCGCGCAGACTGGGCGCGGCCAAACTGTAAAAAAGAGGGCAGCAACGGGGGCGGGGCTGGGGCGGGGCCTCGGGGCGCGCCGGAAGGGGCGGGGCAGACATTGCGGCGTGGGGGCGGGGTCCTGCGGCGCTCGAGTCTTCCACCGTGCGCGGCGGATTTAGGGTGAGGCTCGTTTTGAATTCCTAATTCCTGAGGGCTCCTGACAGCAAGAGACTCTAAGCAGAGTTCACGAAGAGCAGCAGAAGGGTTCACGGAGGAGAAAACAATGTAACGAAGTGACGGAGCTGACTGCACAGAGTCTTGAGGGCTGGTTGGAAGCCCTTTCCCTGTACGGGAATCTCTCGCACAGCGAATCGCTTAGTTCCTACCGGGACGCGGGTGCAGTAGTTTCCCTCTCCATTTGTGCCCAGGGAGGTACTAGTGTGATCGCAGCTGTGGGCAGAAAACTGGTTATGGATTGGGTGAAGACGGGCCTTCCACGGCCACCCGATAAACAAAACACATAGGTCGAGGTAGAGGTAAGTACTGGCAAAGAATAGCCAGTTAGAGTGTCAAGGACACAGGCGATAGACAGGTTTAGGGCAGTAGGAGGTCACTAGCCTGTGAAAGCAGCAAGATTTCCAGGAAGAAAATAGCGTGGTGGTACATGCCCGTAACCCCAGAACTTTAGGAGGCTGAGGCAAGAGGATCGCAAATTCGAACCTAGCCTGGGTTATTCAGCGATTTAGCGACACTCTGTCTCAGAGTACAAAGGAGTAGAAATGTAGCTCGGTGCAAAGGCTCTGGTTTCTATCCCGCGAGTGTAGGGGGGAGTCCAGAAAGGCAGGGCCTTTTTGCAGAGGACCTGGAGAACGAGCAGTAACATATCATGGCCTTATCAGCACACCTTGGCGGCCGTAGTTTGCAGCCTCTTTGCTGGTGTTCTGTGCATTTATACCGGTCCTTCATTGTTTCGGTTGAGTTTTTTTGTTTTTTGTTTTTGCGGGGGTTGCTGGGAATCAAACTCAGGGCCTTATGATTGCTGGGCAAGCGCTCTATCACTTGAGCTAAATCCCCACCCCCAATACCGTCCTTATTATAGGCCTTCCAGTATCCATTGCCAAGGTCCAGTCCTAAGCCTAGGCGTCCCTATCTCCATCTCACTGCACAGTCCTCCCACATACCAGCTCTTTGCACTGGAACAGTGCTCCCACACACACCCACAGAATTTGCTCTCAGATCTGCCTAGTTTGTTGTTGTTGAGGTTTTGTTTTTTTGTACTCGGGATTAAACCCAGGGCCTTCGTGCTGAGCTACGTCCCCACTGCCCACCTGCCTTTTATTTTGAGACAGGGTCTCACTAGATCGCCCAGGTTGGGCTGGAACTTTTGATCCTTCTGCCTCAGCCTCCCAGAATGCTAGGGTTATAGGTGTGAGCCACCACAGCTGGCTTACCTGGGTCTACTCCAAACTTCCTAATTAACCTTATCCTCTCTCCCTTCTCATAGGATGTAGACAGCAAAAGACAAAACAAAATGGTCTCCATCTGTTTTTTCTTTTGTTCACAGTTGTATCCCCAAGACCTAAAACAGCCCAGTGCCCACAAGTTGCTTCCTAAAGTCTATAGCATTTACTCTGCTAGGCCTTGTTCTTCTGGGCACTTTACCCATTTACTCTTTTACACACCACTCCACCATGTAATGTAGGTATTAATATTCCCAATGTCATTTCACAGGTTGAGAAAATAGTGTTAACACATGTTACAAACAGGAAGGTAAACATATTAATCACCCCCTTTATTTTGCATAAATAACTTAGATTGGTATCATCCTGATCTGTGGCCCTTTTAAAAGAAAAAAAAAAAAAAAAAAAAAAAAAAAATTGTTTTGAGCCACACATGGTAGTGCATGCCTGTAATCTCAACACTCTGGAGGCTGAGGCAGGAGGATCACAGTGAGTTTCAGGACAGCCTGGCCTGCACAGTGAGTTCAAAGCCAGCCCGAACTATAAATTGAGACCCTTTCTCAAAACAGAGAGCTGGTAATGTAATTCAGTACAAAGTCCCGGGGTTCAATCAGAGTACAGCAATAAATAATTGAGAGGGGCTAGGGTGTTGTGCCTCAAACCTGTAATCCCAGCTACTGAGGAGGCTGAGGCATGAAGATGCCAAGTTTGAGGCCAGGTCTAGGTTACTAAGCGAGACCCTGTCTCAGAAATTTAGAAGGGCTGGGGGTTGTAGCTCAGTAGTAGAGAGTTTGCTTGGCATTCATGAGGCTCTGAGTCCAATCCCCAATTGGGTGAGGGGGTGCTGCCAGCACACAGTCAAATAACTGTTTCCATGGGCCGTGTTACATGTTTAAGCCAGCTTGCTTGGGCAGGCCTGCAGGCAGCCAAGTATCCCTTTTCCACTGCTTCCTTGTCTAGCCTCCTTTGGAGCGCCTAGTGCCCCGGACCAGCAGGCTTCTCTGTGGGGTGGCCTGCCCACAGGGGGCTTTTGACCACTACCAAGAAGCCAGAATTACCTTCACGCCAAGCCTTTTAAATTCTGAGACACTTCTCCGAGCTCTGGCCTAAACAGAAGCAGGTAGGCCGGCTAGCAACACATAGAAAAACGTTGAATTCATCCAGTGTTTTCTGTTCTGTATAATCTCTGGCCTTCATCCTGCCAGATCTAAATCCTTCCACATGGAGTGCCTCTACCAACGCCACCATAGCTGTTAAAAGCCGCCTTCTGTGCAGGGAAATCCGTTGAGTTCAGTAATTCGGCTGAGCACTTTGCGGAGGGGGGCGGCGCTGGGAATCGAAGTCAGGGCCTTGCGCTTGCCAGGCAAAAGGCTCTACCACTGAGCTAAATTCCCAGCCCCTAGCACTACAGTTTACTAAAAATGGTTTAACACCGTGTCTTTCAAACTGCACCCCCGCACCTACACTGGTGATTCAAGGCGAAGCTCCGCCCACGTCGCGCTCCCAGAAATCAAAGGGAAGCGCGGTGCTCGCGTTACTCCACGTAGGGGCGCAAAAGCCGCGAGGTGATCCTTATGGGTATGGGCCGTACACTGTCTCTTTCGTTTTTCCATTCCTCTAAAATTGCCTGGGAAGACTTTTTTTTTATACCTAATAGCGTTAGTTTCAGAATGTATTTGTACGGCGCTGAAAAATTATGGTGTGCGGCAGAAGAGACTATAATTTGCTATTTCACCTCGCCCTTTTGCTTCATAGGGTGCGGCCATCTTGATCAACGGTGAATCACGGGGGCCGCCATTTTGCTCGGGCAGGCGGGTATTTCCGGTTCCGGTGGGATCGGCTCTTTCTTTCTCTAAGCGGCGCGGCGGCTTGAGCGGTTGTGTTGCTAGTCTCTGTGAACCATCTGTTGCCATCCTCGTCGCTGCAGCGACACCCGCACCTGCCATCACCATGACTGAACAGATGACCCTTCGTGGAACCCTCAAGGGTCACAACGGCTGGGTAACTCAAATCGCTACCACCCCACAGTTCCCGGACATGATACTCTCTGCCTCTCGAGGTACGGGCTAAGGTGCGCCGCAGAGGGTTGTGTGGCTGGGGGTTGCATGTGACGCGTGGCTGGGCCAGTGGCAGGCCCAGTAGACTCCTCCCCCGGGGTACGAGTTGGGCGCGCGGGCTTGAACCTAAAGCTCAGACCGGGCGAACCACTTTGAGATAACCTCTGCATGCCAGAAAGGTTGGGTACTTTTAAAATTTCATGCGTGCACCCCTGCAAGTGTGGTGAAGTGCCCAGAGGCCTCCAGGACGGGCGGAGCTGTGATGACCCCAACATGCCATCTGAGTCCTTATGCTGAAATCCAGAGGCTGTTTCTGAGCTGCCGCCCGGCCTCGGCTCAGGCGAAAGTTGGGTGAGCCCCAGAGGCCCTTATGAGGCCTTTGGTTCTCTCTCCCTTTGTACCCGGTGGCATTCGGAGGCTTCCTTGTGCCTTCCACTTGCTCTCATTACTGTCAAGAGGCCCCCAGATAGATTGTCGTTTCATACCCAAACTTGTATTTCCCCCATTAGACTTAAGATACAGAATAATGTTGAATTAGTCTGACCCAGGAAAAAGCATCTATAATCTCTGATTTAAAGTCTGATGGTACAATTCAGGTATACCTGCTTCTATTCTGACCTCTGTGACTCTAGTTTTCATTTTGGTAACCCACTCGTGACCTTAAGACACCTTGAATTGTCTAGGTCACAAGTGGGCTTCTGGGGTTCCTTATCTTGTTGTATTTTACCTCCTTTTTTCAGACAAGACTATCATCATGTGGAAGCTGACCAGGGATGAAACCAATTATGGCATCCCTCAGCGTGCTCTGAGGGGTCACTCCCACTTTGTTAGTGATGTTGTCATCTCCTCAGATGGCCAGTTTGCCCTCTCTGGCTCCTGGGATGGGACTCTGCGCCTCTGGGATCTTACAACGCAAGTAGCTGCTCTGGGGACTTGGGGAAGAATGCTGGGCAGAAATAAGGTAGATGCCTTTGGGAAGTGGTGTCACAAGGGAGATCTGATTCATCTGGGAAGAGGGTACAGCAGAGAATATTTACAGAAGACAGCGACTTGGCCTTCTTTCTTTGAGTAGGCACTCTAGGTTGCTGAGGACTAGTCTATTGGAACTTTTTTTTTTTTGGCCAGGTATAGCAGTTAGGAATTAACAATAGTTTGAACATGTTTTATCGTAAAAGTATTCTAGGGGCTGGGGATTTAGCTCAGTGGTAGAGTGCTTGCCTAGCAAGCACAGGGCTGTGAGTTCAGTCTTTAACAAAACCCCTCCACCCCCATAAAAAGCTGTTCTGGATGATCAAATATTTGGCAGGTGTAGTAGAGGATCCAGGTGATGACAAATGACATTGTCAGCCAATCCCCACAAGGGAATGAGGACATGTCCTGCAATTCTGAGTGGATTCTCTGGTATATACTCAACCAAAGGCTTACTGTGATCCAAGCTACGTCCATAGTTGTGTGAATAATGTAGCCTACTTGATCAGGGACAGTCCAGGGCAGGGATCTGGTTGGAAGGAAAGAGTTAGTAAAGGCTGTCTAGAGAATAACCAAATTCTCTTCTTTCAGGGGCACCACCACAAGACGATTTGTGGGCCATACCAAGGATGTGCTGAGTGTGGCCTTCTCCTCTGACAACCGGCAGATTGTCTCTGGATCCCGAGACAAAACCATAAAATTATGGAATACTCTGGGTGTATGCAAATACACTGTCCAGGTAAAGTGAAAGCAGTGGCAGAGAGCACGTACATGTTCAGGGTTCTCTCCCACCCTTTTAACCTTTCCCTTATGTGATTATTTTAAATTGTCTGGAATCTAATCTGAATCTTAAAGTTTGGGTTCTGGGAATATGAATGCAGTGTTACTCATCTGTCCCACAGTGGGGGGTGGTCTAACATGCCCTGCAATGGGACCGTTTTCTCTTCTTTTCATCCTCTAGGATGAGAGCCACTCGGAGTGGGTATCGTGTGTGCGTTTCTCACCCAATAGCAGCAACCCTATCATCGTCTCCTGTGGCTGGGACAAGCTGGTCAAGGTGAGCTTCAAGCCAGGTACCGGCCTTCACCAGCCACAGTGTGTTGCCATTGACTCCCAGGTGGTCCTAGGCACCAATTTTGAACATTTCCTAGGTTACCTTTGTTCACTCTTTTGTCTGGTTTTTTTTTAGTGTAGGTCATTAGTTTTTGACGTTTGGTCTGAAGTAGCTAATTGATGCCTCTCAAGTGAGTCATCTCACAGCTTTCATTAACCTGTTTTAATCTCAGTTGACCTTGAGTGACTGAGATAACCTTTTTAAATTTCTATTTCACTGTAGAGTCATAATTGGTTGTCATGTCTAGGAATGCTCTTAAATAAGTCGTGCCCTTTTTTGGTTGAACTCAGACCCTCCTCCTCCTGTCCAGTCCAGAGCTAGATTGTCGGACCCATGAATGCCTGTCTTTGTAGGTCTGGAATTTGGCAAACTGCAAGCTGAAAACCAACCATATTGGGCATACTGGCTATCTGAACACTGTGACGGTCTCTCCAGATGGATCCCTGTGTGCTTCTGGAGGCAAGGTATTCGGGGCCTGGGCATCCTCCTGCTCAATGGAATGGTACAGACAGATACTGTAGTTTTTGTCTTTGACATAAAGTGACACTTAAAAATTGGCCAAGTTGTCCAAAAACATGTTTTTGAAGGTAATTTTCTGAAAATAGAAAAGGCATACAGTTTGAAAAGCTGTTTTCTATAGTTCCCTTGAAGCAGTAGGTGAACCTATGTTTTCAGAACTTAGAGTGAATTACTTGTGAGTTGTTAGAGGCTCTTGATACAGATAGTTATTACGGCATTGAAGAAAGGGTTTAGAGAAGTACTGGTATTTTGAGTCATTAGCTTTTAAGAAGCCAGGGTATTCTGGGAAAAATAATTAGTTTTTATATACTCTTAAGATGGGTAGGATTGACATTTATTTGGAGGAGGTTCCATGGCCTACTCATCTCTCCTCTGCCCAGGATGGCCAGGCCATGCTTTGGGATCTCAATGAAGGCAAGCATCTTTATACATTAGATGGAGGGGACATCATCAACGCCCTGTGCTTCAGCCCTAACCGCTATTGGCTCTGTGCTGCCACTGGCCCCAGCATCAAGATCTGGGTGAGTATGGGCTGCATTACTTACAGATTTAATACCTGACTGTGTTACAACTGCCATCCCTGCCCCAGCAATATTTTGATGACCATATGTGCCATTTGATTGGGAGTCAAGCTTCTTGAGTAAATGCTATTAAGCTGTTGATAATTTGACTGTTAACCAAGAAGGTTAAAATTTCCTAGGATTAGAATTTTTGCAACAGTAAGAGATACTGCCTATTAAAATAAACCTCAGCATAGCTGCCATTTTGGCCTAGATAATCTTTGTCATGGATGCCTATCATGTGCATCTTGGGATTTTGGTGGGTGGGGGGTGCTGGGGATCGAAATCAGGCAAGCCCTCTACCACTTCAGCTAAATCCACACCCCCAGCCTTGGGATATTTAACAGTATTCCTGTTAGCTATCAGCTAGATACCTCTCAGGATTGCCACTTAGTCCAGGGGGAGCAAAAAAGAAATATTACCAGTCTTAAGGCTGGCCTTATCCTAGTTTTGACCATTCCCAGGACTTGGAGGGCAAGATCATCGTAGATGAACTGAAGCAAGAAGTTATCAGTACCAGCAGCAAGGCAGAGCCCCCACAGTGCACCTCTCTGGCTTGGTCTGCTGATGGCCAGGTAAGTGGATCTATCTTCAGGTGACTGCTTTGTAACTTGTCTCCCCTTTTTTCTGCTGCTGTGTCTGATCAGGCACAAGACTCTTGTCTTTGACGTGAAATGATAGAAAGTTAGCCAGGTTGATTAGGATAAACCTGGTCAGCTGTGCCAGTGAATGTCACATACGTATTTTGTGTCAGGAAAGATAGTGATCTGGAAGGCAGTGGTTACTAGCCTTCAGAAACCTGCTTTAACTTCAGGTCCTTAGCACCCAGGAGAATGTAATCAGCTCTTGCAGTCTGGTAGTTACGGGGAGGGGGCTCTTACAGGAAAGGCCATCTTGGGACCGCAGAGTCCATTGGCTGAGCCTGACCTATCGTTGTTTCTCCTTTACAGACTCTGTTTGCTGGCTACACAGATAACCTGGTGCGAGTGTGGCAGGTGACTATTGGCACCCGCTAGAAACATGTCAGCTTTAAAAAATAAAAAAACTGGCTTTCTAAAACTGGCTTCAGTTTTGACTTTCAGAATTTTTCTCACCAGCAGCAGTGATACATGCCTATAATCCCAACGACTTGGGAAGCGGAGGCAGGAGGCCCATTGGAGGCCAGGCAGGGCAAGACAGCAAGACCCTGCTTCAGAACACAGAATTAAAACAGATACTTTTCTCTGCTAAGCAAAAAAGCAGCATCTTTCCTCTGCTGTTACAGGTTAAGATAATTCTGGTGGCACTGGCAAACTAAGGCATACTGCCCAGGGGCGTGGTGGGGAAAGTGGAGCTGTCTGTTGCGTGTAGGGTTGGGCATCAGAAACAACATTTATAGGAAGTCACATAGGTCAGTTTCCCAGATTCTCCTCTTTTAGCACAGTGCCTACATTGTAGGTCATATTTTTGACCTATTTTAAGCTTAGGGAAACTTTCTTGAGTATAAGGGACTTTCAAGGTTGTCAAGAGTCAATTTAGGAATAGAACATACCATACCTCAGTTTCAACCCCTTTAACACAGTAAATTGAACAAGGTGAATGTACTCATTCCTTCAAAGGTATAAATTCAGATTTCAGGTTACCATTCTCCCATCAATTTGGTGTTCACTCTTTGGTCAGATGAGGCATTCTCTCATCAGAATTGGCATTTAATCACACACAGTTCCTTTCATAAGAGGCTGGTAAGAAGTATTTATAAATACCACATGGCCTGGTGAAAAAGTTAATGCAGAACTATCATTTTAAAAATAAGTAATCTCAAGAAAAAAAAAATAAGTAATCTCGATACAGGCATGTAGTAGGAACTCAAATGTGTAAGACTCCATAGCCCTTGCAGTGTCTTTTCAGGGCAGGATTTGCTTGGTGGTGGTTTTTGAGGGGTAATGGAACTTGAACTCAGGGCCTTATGCTTGTTAAGCAAGTGCTCTACTATTTGAGCTACATCCCCAACCTCAGTGGTAGTCCTTTTAATGACCATTCAGGTTCCTTTGGTTGCTGCTGACCAAATGAAGAGCCCCAGTATTTTGGGGAAAAGGATTTGTTTAAAATTAGCTCTGGAGATGTAGGGTCCTATGTGCTTCAAATCACCATCTCGCTGTGTAAAGGTGAGATAGTAAGGAAAAGGGAGTGGGCAGCACAGTTTAAAATTCAGCCAGGCATGGTGGCACATGTATGTGATCTCAGTGTTTGGGAGAGGAGTTAGTTCAAGGCCAGCCTGAACTACACAGCAAGATCCTGTCTCAAAAACCAAAAAATATATTTCCATTTTTCAAGATCAGTTCTCATAAGTGGTGATCAAACAATTGCAACCTATTAAAGGCCCATATGCACTCTTCATTTCTTACTCCCTGAATTCTTAATCGTAAGGAGACCTGAGGCTTTTGGCTCAACTGTGTGGTCACACACTGGAAATGTGTCCTAAGGTCCCAGTTTTTCTTGAGGAACTTCAATCCTGCCTAGCACGAGTAGAAAGTGGCAAATGAAATAGATTCTAAGTGTGCCATTAAACCAGGTAAGGTGTTGGGTTGTAGTCCAAGAAAGGATTCTCCCTGCCATGAACACTCTGCAAGTGACAGTTAAACATTAACCACTTAAGTGAGATCCTGAGATTACTGTTCATCAAAAGAATCAGTCTCCACAAAAGAAGCAAATAAACATTTTATTTCTGCAACACAATTATCTTCCCTTTTCCCCAAGAACATATAAATTGACCTCAGCCATGAACAAAAACTGATTGAGTGACAGAAGGCAAGGAGTTACTAGAAAAATAGATTATACCCAAGTCTCCTCCCAGGTACCCAAACCCCTGTCCCTGGGCTTCCCCTCAGGGCTTGCCAAATGGAATTCAAAGGTGTGGGGAGAGGCCAGAAACAAAAGCAACTCCAGTGGACAAACTGGAAAGGGCCTGGGCAATGAAAAGGCCTAGAGGGTAAGGTAGGGAGAGTTGCTCTTTGGAGAGTATTGGAAAAGGGAGGGGGGGGATAATTTATTGGTGGATGTAATGGTATGTACTGTAGTTTAAACCATGTTGACCATCCCAGATCTCACTGAGGCTAAATTCTGGCCAGTCTAAGGAGGTAGAAATTGGGGATGGAAGGAAAGCTTAGAATCCCTCCTACTTTCCCCAGGAGAGCACTTTCTTACTCAGCTTGACCCTTTTGTCCAGCATGTCTCCCCTAAAAGTTTCTAAATCCTGTATCTAAACTTTGCACCAGAAAACAGAATAAGATGGGGATGTTATGAGTCTGGCCCAAGCCATCCAGCCCCAGAATTGACATAATGGTTGAAGAGTAGGGGTGAGGGAAAGAAGGAATGAAATTAGTCTTCCCTACTCAAAACTCCCAAGGGCTGGACTAGACTAGGCAGACAGGGAGGGAAGACCAAGCAGCTGTTCTTATTGTCAGAGACCCATGCAGACCTGTTGGACAGACACAGTAGGTGAGAGAAGGCAGAGCTGGAGGCCATGAAGGTTCTTAGGCTCCTAAAGGGGAGAAGCGGGGACCTGGGATCAAGGGAAAGCAGGAAATTGCAGTGATGGGCCACCATCCACTACCACCCGCCCCCCTAGTGCTGACCAGAGGGGCCCCTGCGGGTGGCAGGCTAGTCAAGGGCAGAGTTTGATGCGGGTTCCCTTTGAGAGCACCCGGAAGAAAGGGAAGACACGCTCGCCCAGAAAGGCAGCTGAGAAGGTGTGCACATGGGCGAGAGTATCTGCATTATAGAAGCCCAGGCGCCCAGCCTCATAGTCCAGGTACACGCCAAAGCGCCGCGGTTTCTCACTTGGGCTCAGCAGCGTCTGCTCTGTTGAGCTCTGTGCCTGGTAGCGTTTGCCGTTGGTGCCCACACACCACACTTCCCGCTGGAGGAGGGGCTGCTGAGGCAGGTGGAGACGGCGACGGCGATGGTGATGGCGCGAGGAGCTGGCATCCCCACTGCCCACAGAGGAAGCCCCAGAGCCCACCTTTTCTTTATGATGGGTTGACTCACGGGCAGCACCCACCGCCCAGCCCCGCCGCCCGCCCACCTCTACCTCCCAGTAGTGCCGGCCAGAGCGGAAGCCCTGGGCCCCCAGTACGCAGCAGTCAGCCGAGAAGCGTTTGGGATGGTCAGCAACCTCCTGCCGCCGTTCTGCCAAGCGGACACCCCGGCAGTCAGGGGACAGCAGCAGGGCAGGGTGAGCCGTGTCAGGGTCCAGCGTCAGGTCCACTTGGGAGGAGGGAGGACAAATACGCCAGGGCTGGAACAACTGTTCCCAATCAGCAGTGACTCCACAGGTTGGGCCTTTCCTGCTGTCCTTCCTCCCGCTCCCATCCTGTCCATCTACCCCTCCAGCTTTCCTCAGCTGTCCACACCATCACAGAGGCCAGGCTCGGTTTCTTGAGGGCTCCACCCCTTTCCCCATTCTTGTTCCCGGACACCTGACAGGCCTTCCCCTGTCCCTGGGTCTTGCCACCTCACCCCAAAACTGCCTGGGCTAGAACAGAAGCTACCCTGGCTTGAAACCCCGGAGTGGTCTACTCGTAACCTGCCCCCCACACTTCCACAGGGCCCATCCTCCTCAGAACCCAATCTTGGGTCTGAAAAGAAAGGCAAAGGAAGGTCGTACAAGTGACCTCCCTACCTCTCGCAGCCTGACAGAACATCCGGCTCATTTTCCTCACGATGGCGTCTGTCAGGAAGTCATGGCTATGGGGTTGGCACGGGTCAGGGGACCAGATCTCTGGGGGCTGCAGCTGTACCTCTTCACACCTGGAGGAAGGGGACCGGGCAGGGAATGGGACCATGGTAATCCCAGAGGGAAGGGCAGAAGCTGAGGGGAAGGAGAGGAGGGTCCAGGAGGCACAATTTCAGGTCCTAGGGAAGGCAGGAGAGGAGAGGGTACCCAAGAGAGGCAGGGATGGGGAACCCGATGCTACTGGGTCACAAAGGGCAATGTGGGAACACACCTATTGAAAGTCTCCTTGATGTCCTGGGAACAATAAAAAGAAGAGAGAGAAAAAGAGAAAAGAGAGCATCAGCAACACAGGGACAACTGTTTCTCCCAATCGCCAGCCAGAGAAAGGTCTGAACTTGACCAGGAATGGAGAGGCAGTGCCCTCAATAATCTGCACCCACCTCAACCCCAACCCCAGCCACCCCCATGCCTCACCATACCAACTTATCTCAACCTGCTATGAACCCAGTAAAAAGAACTTTCACAGTATACTTGGTCACGTTTTTCAGGATTTCACTGTCAAAATTTTATTTTCTTTCTCATTTAAACTCCTAAACTTAATCTTTCTTCTTCTTATTGTATGTAACTTACACCACATTCAACACTGTCTCCAGCTTTAAAAGAACCTTTTCGGTTAAATCACTGGCTATTTTCCAGTGAGAAAAGAGGCAGCTCTGAGTAGCAGTACAGTGAGCACTGCCTGAGGGAGGGCTTACGGGGAGCTGGGGGAGTGGGGGATGGGCAGAGAGGAGGCCTGCTCACCTGGAGTAGCCGCAGGCCCCCCTGCTGGCTCCTCTCCTGGGCCTCGGCCAGCAGGCGGCTCAGCTGGGCAGCCTGCTCTGTGAGGCGGCTGGCCACGGCTCCCGCATGCCCCAGCTGAGCTTCATGCATCTCTCGGAGGCGCCGCTCCAGCCCTGCCTGCTCTTCTGCCAGAAACCGTGTTAGCCGCCCAAACTCTGAAGCCACAGCTGCCAGCTCTGACTTCATCTGGCTCTGGAATGATGCAAAGGGTATGTAGATACCACCTAAACATATGAGAAGGTAAACCTCCAGTTTTCTACCTGCTACCTCTCAATCTAAGCCAAAGGAGCCCTTATTCCCCAAGTCCAGGGGAAAAGTCTTCCTCCCCTCTAGGCCTGACCATGCATTGTTCCAACGCTTCTGGTACACTGAGCCTAAACTTACTCACTTGGTACGCTTACCTCGACCTGATTTGACTCACTCTTGGGGTCTAAGTTTACATGTTCCAAGAGAAAACTTTCCCCTCCAGGTCTAAACCAGCACTGCCTCCATAATTATCACTCTTTTCCATCCATGGCATATACAACATTGGAAATGCTCTAAGTATATTTATGATGAAGTATTTTTTAAAATTCCCCCTTACTGTACCTGAACCACTCACTGGTAGGAAATAGGTATGTCTTTTTTTGCCAGTGTTGTCAGACTCTGGCATAGTGCCAACCATGCCACAAAAGCAAAATTCAGGAATCAAGAAAGAGAGCCCTCACTAGTTAGTGACTTTTTTTGTTTTGGTTTGTTTTGGTTTTTTGAAGCAGGGTCTCACTATGTAGCCCAGGCTGGCCTCAAACTTGCAGCAATCCTTCTGCCTCAGCCTCCCTAGTGCTGGGATTATGGGCCTGTGCTACCATGCCCAGCTAGTTATGGTGACTTTAGGACAGTCATTCAAGCCTTCTTAGATCCAGAATCAGCAACTTTTTTCTGTAAAGATCAGATAGTGAATATTTTACATTTTGTGGGCCAAGAGGCACAATCAAGGATATTATATAGGTACCGGGGTCTCTAGGTATTCAGGGGGTTTGGTTCCAAAATAACAGAATCTACAGATGCTCAAGTCTCTTATATAAAATGGCATAATATTTGCACATAACCTACACACATCTTCTTATATACTTCAAACATTATCTACATTACTTATAATACCAAAGACAATGTAAATGTTATGCAAATAGTTGTTCCACTGTATTGTTTAGGGAATAATGACAAGCAAAAAGGTCTGCACATATTCAGTACATATGCAACTGTTTTACCCAGCCAAATACTTTGGATCCAAAGTTGAGTGAATGCATGGATGTGGAACCCATGGATATGAAGAACTAACTGTATCATATAAGGAAAAAACCCTCCTATCTAGTCCCACCCAATTTGCCTGGACCAACCTGGGAAATGGGAACATTTTTCACCTATTACTATCAGCTGGAGACATTCTCTGGACAAAGAGTAACTAGCCAAAGTCGGAAGGAGATCCTGTAGGCCACACAGGTGAGAGAAGCAGCTGTCACATCAGTTTCACTCTCTGACTCAATGACATTCGGATCCTGGCACATCTCTGCATCCCAGAGAGCCCCAAAGTATCACCTTGGGTGGCTGGTCAGAGGCAGGATGACTCCTCAACTCCCAGATGCAGATTCTACCATTCCGTGCTAGGTATTTACCTACGGCAGAATTCCTAATGTGCAGAAGTGACAATGCCAATCTCTGGCCACAGAGGCAGGTGCTGGGAGGGAAGGGGAGATGGGACAGAAAGAAATGCCCTGGCTTGGTCTCTGAAACTCACAGTGCCAGTCCATTCCAGCAGGCTTGCTGGCCTTACAAAATGTGCAGAGGGCAGGGAGGTGGGAATTAACAGGAAAATATTTTTCAAGATTCCATGGGGAGGGGTGACCAATGATGAAAAAGGGCTGAGAAACACTGAACTACGAGATAGTGGCTCTCTGCAATGTCAACATTCCCTAATTCCTCCCCCTACACACCTTGGGCCCCTCTTGGGACATGAAAAGCCTCCCCGACCACATCCCTCTCACGCTCACAGTTGCTCTGCCACCTATATCCACCCTGAGACCTGGGGCTTCTCTGATGGCTGTGTGGGTTTTGCCCCGTTCTGCTCACTGTCCTACCCACTGTAAGGGGCCAAGTATCTGGACAGAAAGCCTTGGGCCAGGCACCCAGCCTTGCCAAACCAGGCCTGTTTTCACCCCATTTTAGAACCTAGGAAGTAATATGCTTTCTAAACCTTGAAGGCTCATTTCCTCAGTTCCTGGAAAAGCATCTACCCAGCCCTTGCTGTACCCTCCTGAGAATCTAATCATCACTTGTGAGTGGGCAGCCCCATTTTCTTTGTCCTGACCACCCAATCAATCAGCCTGTTGAAGGACATTCACTCACCTTCAACTCTGTCACTCGCCTCTCTTCCTTGGCCTTCATCTTCTGCACAGCCTCCAGGTGCTTCCTAAGTGGTTCCACATGTCCCTGTAGTTTGGCCTGAGGGAACAGGGAAGGCAAGGTTAGAGGTGCGAGCCAGGAGAGGCCCCTGTCCTTCAATGCCTACCTCTCCAATTCTCCCTACAGTGCACTGGGTCTCAAAGCTGGATAACCCAACACAGGTATGAAGCCTTTCCTCTCCTCTTTCTGATAATGACAAAGTCCTTCCCTATACTTACATACAGAAGCCTTGTGTGCATGCTCCAAAGGTGAGCTGCTTATGGCGACTGAGCTCCACAATCACTAGTTGAGGTGAACATGGCTTAAGCCTCTTACCACACAACGTCCTTCTACAGGACTGTTCCTGCCTTTCAGTCCTTCTACCTGGTAACTGATCTTCCTTTGATTTTTTTTTCTTTTCCTGGTGCTGGGGCTTGAACTCAGGGCCTTGCACTTGCTAGGCAAGCATTGTACCACTGAGGCAAATCCCCAGCCCATAACGGATCTTCCTCATGACCTTCATCTCAATACTTTTCTGATGATCTGGTGACCATGTTAAAAATCTTTCAGTGGTTCTCTATCACTTCCAAATTATTGACCCTACATTTTTGGCCTCACCTCCTATACCATCCCTTCTTAGTTTTAGTCATGTAAACTTCTTTTTGTTTTGTTTCGGGACAGCTTTTCGTTTCATAGTCCAAGCTGGCCTAGAACTCAATAGCAGCCCTGCCTGGTCTCAAACTTGTGGTAATCTTCCTGCCTCAGCCTCCCAAGTGCTAGGATTATAGGAAAGCAACACCACATTTGGCAACGACCTATCGTTTAAGTATAATTCCATGCTGTTCCACCTGCCTGAGATTGTCCTTCTCCACTTGATCCAAGGCAGTCTTCTTTTAAAAACCACCTCCATCACCACAGGCCTGATTTTCCCTGTCTCCAAATTCCTCTGTGATCTTAGGGAAAATGGAATAAAACTTTCATACTACTTCCCATGGCACTAATAATTGTAAAAAGTGTGCTTCTCCCAGGGCACTGCCAGGTCCCTGCCTCCATTCAGTATTTATGATTCTGTCTGTCTGCTTTCTCGTCTGCCTAATTACTTGGTAAATGAAAAATAAAAACAAAAAAACTCCTGCCCCACCTTTTTAGTCTTTTTGGTACTGGTTAATGGACCCAGTGCCTTCACACAAAGCTATAGCTCCAGCCCTTTTAGCTGAGACAGGCTCTAAGTCACTGGATTGGCCAGACGAGGCTCAAATTTGCAATCCTCTTGCCTCAGTCTCTCAGACTGCTAGGTTTATAGGATGTGCCACCCTGCCTGGCTCTTTCCTTTCTAAATTTATAACTTTCACAGCAATTAGGCACATAAGTTTTGTGCTCCAACAATTTGTAGCTGAGTCTTTTTCTTTAAAGGCCTGTTAGAGGCGGGCATGGTGGTGTACGGCTGTAATCCCAGCACCTGGGAGGCTGAGGCAAGAGGATCGCTGAGAGTTCAAGGCCAGCCTGAACTACATAGTGAGACCCTGTCTCCAAAAAACAAAAAAAATAAAAATAAAGACATGTTTGAGAGACTAAAATATATGAAATAAGCCCCACCTATTTCTTTCCATTTTTCTGTCTTCTACTTCTGCCTTATTCCCCTTCTTTTCCTTGGGGGAAAATACCAGGGTAGAAGAACTCAAACTCAGACTCCAAACAGGAGAGGAATGCAACCAGGTGATCTGAAATAAGCCATGTTTCAAGCTTCCTCATCTTAAAATGGGAATAGAGGGGCTGAGGCTTTAGCTCAGTGATTACAGTGCTTGCCTAGCCAGTGCAAGACCCCCTAAGTTCA
Organism: Hystrix cristata; assembly: GCA_004026905.1. Classification (NCBI taxonomy): domain Eukaryota; kingdom Metazoa; phylum Chordata; class Mammalia; order Rodentia; family Hystricidae; genus Hystrix; species Hystrix cristata. Next base: position 2,360 of record PVJO010021324.1, on the reverse strand, counting down.
ATCCCTGGCACAAAAAAAAAAATAAATAAAATAAAAAATAAAATGGGAATAGAGTATACCGCATGGATAGTATACTTAGCACAGCCTCTGGCAAAATAATCAGTAAATGTTACCTAGTATTTGCTACATAAATTGGAGGCTGCCAGTGACATCCTGAACTAACCTTGAACTAAAGAGGTTAAAGACCCAGAGTACAAAAAGCAGCTGTTACACAAGTGGCTACAGAAAAGATTACAATAATAAATTTACAGTTATTCTATAAGAATAACTACACAAAATTTTGCCTTTTGATATTACTGTTTCTTCAGTAGAGTCAATAATTTATAATCCATTAATTCAGAATTTATAACGCTTAAACTTACCATTTAATATTTTTCCTAAATTACTGACAAAAATTCCTAAGCACAAATCTATTATAGAGTACTATTTAAGAGAAATTTTCAAAGACGCTTAACTTTTTAGTTTTGTTTACATACAATTTGTTTTATCCATCAATAAGAAAATATTCCTACATCACTGTGCCAAGTTAGTGTACAAGAAGAACAAATCATTCACCTATAAAACAGCCTATTAATCAGAAAAGGAATCACTCAAGTTAGATCTACATAACAAAGTGCATTATACACTTTCATTTGCTGATCAGTTTATGTCAGATTAACTGTTAATCTGGCTTCAAATTGACAAGCCCAAGAAAGGGATTATAACTTCTTTTAATTCCTCATCAACTTCAGGACCAAGTACAGGGTTTTCAGACATCAGGCACTCAACAGATGTGGCTAATACAAATTAAAATCCAGTTTCAGAAGCTCTGTGGATGTACTGTAGTCCTACATATGGAAAAGAAACGATGGAACACCCATGGATAGTCTGCCCTGAGTTCCAGTTAACAAACTGACCATACATTATATGATGGGTTCAGCTAGTTAGAAGCTGAAGGAATATAAAAAGGACAAAAGTTCCTGCCAACCTCTCCTAAAAAGGTAGAGTTTATCAGGCAGGCAATGTTAAATGCAGCAATTCCCGTGACTGAACCTTTACACTGAGCTACCTTCACAATGAACTACATCCCCAGCTCTTTTTTTATTTTGAGACACAGTCTCATGATGACTCCCTGTGTTGGGGCTGGGGATTTAGCTCAGTAGTTAGAGTGCTTGTGCTGGGCTCAAACTTGCAATGGTCCTGCTTCAGCCTCCCAGAGTGCCAGGATTACAAGTGTACCACTGTACTCAGCTAGGTTGGGCTTTCTAAACATATTCTCTTTACTGATTCAGCATCTCTAGTGGTAGATGCAACTGTACTCTGAAAACTTCCCTAGTAATTCTGATGATCAGCCAGGCTTGACAATCACTGTATGCAGTGAAATGAAATGATGATAGTTAGTCTTAGTTTACCACTGAGACCTAAGAAACCCCACAAACATTACTCTAAAATTGAGTAATGAATGTGGTGGCACATGACTGCAATCCCAGCACTTGGAAGGCTGAGGCAGGGAGACTGCCAAGAGTTCAAGGCCCGTCGGGCATACATAGTGAGTTCAAGGTTGGCCTGAACTACATAGTAACACCCTGTCTTTAAAAAAAATTGTGGTAATAATAATCCCTAAACGAAATTAATGAAGGAATCAAAAGGCACGAAAACACCAGTCAAAAATGCTCTGTGAGACTAAACAGAGGCTACCTTATCCTCCTCCGGGTCCTACTGCTTCAAACCAACTCAGGCCATTGCAAAGTACTGCTATTTGTGCTGAATGACTCATAAACAAATCTCTTTTATTTATGTCCAAAGAGTTAGGATCAGGGGTAGGAAGCAAGACATTAACTGAACTAGAGTTAGACTCCAAAGGAAAGGTCATATATCAGAAAACTCAAAGTAAAAGCAAACACACAAATGATGGTGCCATTATTAACAGGATATCCCGGGGGAAGAACTTTCATAATCAAGTCCATCACTTACTAGCGTTGCTTGGCCCTGTGTACAGTATTTAAACCTTTCATTTCCCAATCTGTAAAATGGGAATAGAAAACACCAAACTCACACGACAGTTGAGTCTTAAATGATTATCCAAACGATAATCCCTAAAAATGCTCACTGTATGTATTAAGTGCCCAGTAAATACTGTATTAACTCTCAATCCTGGGAAAATCAAAGTTCAAAGTCACTCGGAGATGTGACCAAGATCTGAGAGTGAGGCAGAGCTACTGCCTTAAAAGCCTCTCTCCAGAAGTTGGGCCTGGTGGCACATGCCTATGATCCCAACACTTGGGAGGCTGAGGCAGGAGGATAGCCGTGAGTTCAAGGCCAGGCTGGACTACACAGTGAGTTCAAGACCAGCCTGAACTACAAAGCAACATCCTATCTCA
>PVJO010021323.1:0-30250 GCA_004026905.1 Hystrix cristata | reverse complement strand
CTCAAAGCCCACCTTCTGCAGCTACACGGGGCTGTAGAAGCCTGTTGCTCGGCCATTCCCTGGTTTCCAGGCACCCACCGAACACACCTTCCCACCAGCAGCAGTTCGCGCTCGCCAGCATGGGACCGCAGCCGCCTCCAAATGTCCATGGTGAAAAGCGTGCTGCTGCTGTTAAAGATGGAGGTCAGCGATGACATGAGAGCGGCCATCATCACTGCGATCATCAGCCCTCGAAGACCTGGGGTGGGGCGGGGGCTTGTTGAGAGCCTGCTTGGCCCTTGTCTGGTCCCCACAGCCCCTTCTGTCTGTGCTCAGCATCTGAGACCCCACCACTGTCACCCCCGAGGGGCTTTGCAGCCATTTACGAAGCCCCAATAGGGAGGGAGGCTGAGCATGTTTGAGTGAGGAAGGCCCCAAAATAAGTTGGCTGGGGAGGCCAGGGACAAGCTGTGGGACTCAGGAATTCTTGGCCTGTGCCTGTGGCCTGCTGCAGCACAGTTCCCAGCTGTAATTACCCAGCGTGTTGCTGTTATTACAGCCCTCTCATTTCCACGGAGCCTGGCGCTGACAGGGCACTTTCACATCATGACTTCATTGGAGGGAAACATCACTAACCCGTTTGACAGACAAGGAAATGGAAGCTCAGAGACAGCAAGAGGGCTGCCCAGAGTCTCACAGCGTGCCACAGGCAGAGCCTGGGGGCGGGTGAGAAGGCTCGGGGTGGGACCCTCTGCTTGGCAGTCACACCCTGGGCAGGGTGCATGCCTCATCCCCACGTGCAGGGGCCTTGTCTCTGGAATTTCCCGCCACATCCTGTGCAGGGCAGGCCCCAACAGGCACAGGGCAGCCCCTACCTGGATCTGGCTCTGGGGCAGAGATGTAGCTTCCAGAGCTGGAGACAGAAATTCACCCCAGTTCTCTCCTGAAAACCACTGAATGGTCCCTGGGGCAGCCGGCATTACTGGCAAAGCTGGTGGGAGTCCTAGGCTCCTGGCAGACCTGCTCCTGGCAGCTCTAGGCTCCTGGCAGGGAGGGGCACTCTAAAGGAGGTGGAAGGATGCTTGTCTGCCAGCTCAGTGCTGTGTGGCCTCAGGCTTTTCACCTCCCCTCTCTGAGTATGTCTCCAAAGACTCTTGCAATTTTTCTTCAGTGTTTAAGCATCTTTTCCACTGCAAGACTCCCTGCTCAACTTTCCTCCTCCCTCTGCCCTCAGACGGGCCTGAGCTTGGCACCCCCCTTCCCTAAGGCTCATCCTCAGAGGGGCCAGTTGTTGCCTGGCCATGGTTCTGAGTCTACCTTGCTGATACCCCAGGACCCTTTCTGTTCACTTGTTTGGCTGGGATGGAACCCAAAGGAAAGGGAGTTACATTATGGTTCCCCTCACATACTTCTCCACCTTTCTTGCCTTGCTCAAGGAGGTAGATTCATTTGAGGCTGCTTCCACCCATTTGTCAGACAGGGAGCTGGAGGCCCAGGGAGGGGTGGTGTCTAGATATCAGCTGGGTGCCAGTGCTGGGGTGTGGTCAGTCCCCTGCCCAGCATAGCCCAGAGGTGGGAGCCCACAGCGCAGCCAGGCCATGCTCCAGGCAGCATCTCTGTGTCATTATGTTCAATCCCAGTGAGGACGCTAAGGGGTGGTAGATGTTATCATCCCTAATTTACAAATGAGGACATCAAGGCTCTGACACGTCCCAAATACCACCCCAGCAAGTGGCAGAACCCAGGTGTGTTCCCAGGGCGTACACTGGTGACTCCGGGGCCTGGGGTCTGCAAGAGAGAGGGAAAAGAGGTAATGCTGGGCCTGACTGAGGACCAGGAAGTTTGGGAGGTCAAGAGAAAATCAAGCCCCTGGGAACTGAGAGGAAAATCTCAGGCTGCAAAGAAATGGGAAAGCCGTCTCTTCTTTTGAGCTCCCCAGCTTGGTGTGCTGCTTCTGCTTGCACACCTCCTCTGATGGGAACTTACCACCTGTATCAGACCAGCGGCTGCCTCTACAAGAAACATGGAAAAAGCCAAAACCACAGTTCTACTCACTGTCTTTCAGTGTCTTGGGGGGAGGCGCAGGATTGGGGCTCATGCCTGCAGAGATGGGGGCTTGGGGGTCCTGACTCCTGATCCCAGCAAGGTGAGCAGTGGTCTTGGGTTTATGTGTCTGTAAGTTTGTAACCTCAGAGAAGTTATTTCTGCTCCTGTGCCTCAGGTTCCCCACGTGTAAAATGGAGCTAATAACTCTAATGTTAGATGAGATGGTGTTGGTAAAAGGGCCTTTGCAGCCAGGAGGTACCTAAGAGAAGAGAGTGGCGAGCTTTCTTGAGGGCTGGCATAGCGCGGGTCAAGGGGATGAACACTGCGGGCAGAGAAGCAGGAGCTGGGTCCCAGCCTGCCCGCTGACTTGACCATGATCTTAGCCAGGGTATGTCCCCTCTTTGGGGCTCAACTTCTCTGTCCTTGAAATGGGGCTGATGCCAACAGTATGAGGAGCTGGGGAGAGGAAGTGAGCAACCATGTGAGAAGCCAAGCAGTCCTGGTGCACAAGCACCCATGCATCTGCTCGCGGTTATTTCTTTTGCTCTAGGACAAGAATGTCCCAATTGGATGTTGCAGTGTCATCCTGGATCCCAAGCTTTCACCCAGCACCCTCACTTTCACTTGGCCTGAGGTTCCCCCTCGGCTCCCTGCCTGGACCCCCACCCAGAAACCTTACCAATGGGCATCAGCTCCATGACCAGCTTGGGGTAGGCGATGTTGGAGCAGCCGATCTCGGCCCCACAGGCCCGTAGACACTCGGACGGCACCACACAGCCCACGTCATCTGCAGGAGATGGAGGCTCAGTGCCCACGCTGCCCCACACTGTCCCCCCCCACAGACGCAGGCTCCTGGGGAGACGGGACTGGGTGGGGCACAGCACAGCCTGGACCTGCGCTGTCACGCCTCTACTTATGCTTAGCTCTGGACCCCAGTTTCCCAGTGGGAGCCCTGAGGAGAGGTTGGCAGCCTCCCGCTCCTCTCCCATCTGCTGGCCTCCATCATACCCTTCATCATCTCCCCATTGTCCTCTGCTGCTTCCCCTAGTAGGGGACTCCCTGCAGTCTGTGCAAGTGGCTGGCCAGCCCACAGAGCCTATGGGATGCTGCTCTCCCCCACCTGTCTCCTGTACCAGCCGCTCTCACAACTGCCACATGGTGTATGCAGAGTTGCTGTCAGTCTGGCCGGGCGGGCAGGCCACAGTGAGAGCCAGGTGCCCGTCAGCGTGCCTGACCCTCCCTGTTGTAAGGAGCAAGATCAGGGCCAAGTGCTGGGCCAGCTCCTGCTCTTGTGCCACCTCCCTCACGGGCAGAGCCGGATGCCCAGGACTCTCCAGGCGTTGGGCTCTTACAGTCTCGGAACCTTCCAGCAAGCTGGCCCTTACCCCAGGTGCCCCCCCCCACTCTTTTGCTGCCCTCACGCCACACTCAGCACTAACTTCTTTGCTTACTCAGGTCTGTCCTCAGATGTCCCCTCCTCCATCTGAAACAACCCTATCCCCTCTCCTCTCTGTCCCCTCATCCCACATGACTTTCCACCATCCTCTGTCATCCCAGGGATGATTTGAATGTGTTTGTTGGGTTCACATCTCATCCCTTTGATGGGTGAGCCCTGGGAGGACAGGGACTTTGTCTTGGGCTGTCTCCCCAAGGTGGAGACAGTGTGCACCTGCCAGCTGCTGAATGGATAAAGGAATTTGTGAGCTTCAGGCTCCACCCAGACTCTGACTGAACCCTAAATCCAGGTGTCCCTGGTGAACTGCTGAGCAGAGTTCCTGGCCTCCCGCCCCTGTGGGGACAGAACCTGAGCTCTGGTCTCACACCCTGGGTAGGAGGCCCCTCCCCAGAAGATTTTCTAAAAAATTTGGCCTTTGCTCCCACCCACCCACTCATCATCCCCCAGATTACAGCAGGGCCCACCGAGGGCAGAGAAAACTGAGAGATGCCAGTTGAGGTAGAGGTTCAGAAGCAAGCCTCTGACCATGCTCAGAGCAGCAGCGGGCTTTGGATGCAAGTGCCTGATGAGGGTACCCCTCTAAACGCCCCTGCTAGAAGCACCCCTTCCATTCTTGGTCCCCTAGGATGAACCTCAGATCCAGGTCCTGCCCCCACCCTAACACCGCAGCCAAGGCCTCAGGCCAGCCCTTCCTGATCTCCAGGCCTGCTGGACATCTAGTTCCTGGGACCCCCTCCCTGGCACCATGGCTCAGTGTGTCCTTCTTTCTCTTTTCCCAGTGATGGCCTTGCTCTCTTCGTTCCTCCCACCCCTCTGGCTTGTCTCCCAAAGTCACAGCTCCTACCACTGCTGACTTCTCAGGAAGCCCCTCCCCACCCTACCTCTGGGAGCCCATGGCTTTCTGGGGGAAAAATGTCCTTTCTGTGTCATTGGAGGCCCTTGACAACTGGTCCCAGATCCTCTGGCCCGGCACCCAGCACACTGGCACCCGCCACCCTAACCTGCTTGTGTTTTCTCACACACACCCAGCACTTCCCTGCCTTCGTGGCTCTGCAGACGCTGCCCCTCCTCCTGTTCCCATCTGTGGTGCCACTGTCCTTCCACACCCACCCCCACCCTTGTTTACCTCTTGCTTCAAGGCCCACTGCAAAGGCTGGTCCTCTGCTGCACCCCCCAGCCCCAGGCAGAGCAGCTTCCTTCTTAGGCCTCCTGCAGCCCAGGACTGAATCACAGTTGTTTGTTTACCTAGTCCACCTTCCCCACCAGGCTCTGAGCTCCCCGAGGGCAGACACTGGGTTTGAATCATCTCTGAGTCCCAGGTATCACCCAGCCCAGGGCTGGACCCAGAGAAGAGAGTCTGTGAACATTTGCCGAATGAATAAGTGAGTGAATGGTAAGGAGGAAGGAAGAAGGAGGAAAATCACAGAAGGAAGGGAAGAAAGGCAGAAGGGATTCCAGAAAGAGCCATGAAGGAGTTCAGGCACTGCTTGATCCAGTTGCCTAGCCTACCACCTCTGTCCCCTGAGGGTTTTTTTTGTTTTTGTTTTTTGGTGCCAGAGATTGAACTCAGGGCCTTGTGCTTGCTAGGCAAGCACTCTACCACTGAGCTAAATCCCCAGCCCCTCCCCTGAGTTTTGCAGGACCAGAAAGGAGAAAATTGCTGAGATACACAGTCGCAAAGGCAGAGACCTGGGCCCAATGGAAGGACACTGGCCCAATGGGCCCAGGATTCAGGGCAGCTGTGGGCTTCTTGTCATAGACTTTTGGTCTAGACTGGCTGGCTCTGGCATCTGGAGGGCCCAACCCTCCTGGGAGGGACCAGTGAAGCATCACAGCCACATAATGGCTAAGAAAGCCCGAGTCAGGAGATTCTTCCTGAGTTTATTCAGCCCATTCCTGGCTCTTGGCATGGGGCACCGCCTCTGGGCACTGCAGGCTGGACGAAGAGTTTGTGCTGAACAGCAAGAAAGAACAACCTCGCCTTTATGATGGCAGCAGCGGCATGTCGCCATTTAAACACAGTCCCCCAGAGTGACAACAGGGGTGAGCAGCCCAGGGCCAGGGAGGGTGGGGGAGCCGGGAGGAGGGTCCTGGGCTCGCCCCAGTGCTGGCTTCTGCATGCCTGGGAGCTCCCTCTGGGCCTTGGGTTGCATTAGCACCCCTGTCCTGCCAGGGCCCATGCAAGAGCCCGGGGCCCCTCCCCCCTCCCTTGCGGCCCTGTCCTGGTCACCATGGCCAAGTTTAGCGTGGCTGCTGGGGGAACTGTACCACCTCTTCACTGGCTCCTCGAATGGACCCTCTTCTAAATCTAACCATCTGCCCATGTTCTTGCCCACGCGCAGCCCTTGACTGACTGCACCAGTCAAGGCCCCCCACCAATTTCACCCAGACTTCTGATAGGCACTACGTTCTCTTGGATACCTCTTGGCCTCCGTGTTTGCTGTTCCCTTTATCTGGAACTCTCTTCCCTCCTTCATAAACCCAAGGAACTCATATGCATTTCTCTCAATGAATGTCTGGGCTCCCCAGGTGTGGGGGCAACATTTTCCATGGCATCAATAACTCCGTAAGCTCTGTGTATCCTTCCTCCCCTCACACTATGACTCCAGGCTTCGAGTAGAAGCCTGCATTCCCAATAGTGTCCAGCACAAGCCAACACATGGCAGCTTCTGCCAGTGTTTGCTGACCGAGCGAATGATCCTCTCCAAAGAGGCCACTGGGCATACCACCTGGAGGGGTAATCGAGGTGCTGCATCTGTGGAGGCAGCCCAGACACCACTGAGGCAGCAGGGAGAAAGAGAAAGGTGCACAGAACTGTGTTTGAGTCCAGCTCTCCCAACTTCTTGCTGTGTGATTCTGGGTAATTAAGGTCTCTGGGGTTGTTTACTCTGTAAAAGGCTTTCTGGAGCTATCTATGGACCCAAAACTTAAACTTGACCCTAACTTCACACTTTCTTACAAAAATTAACTCAAAATTCATCAGATTTGAAGGAATAATATTAAAAAATGATCAGACATTTGGGAAAAAATAGGAAGAAATCTTCAGAACCTAGGGCTAGGCAAAGGTGAAGTGTTTTGTTTTGTTTTGTTTTGAGACAGGGTCTTGCTCTGCAGTTCAGGCTGATCTTAAACTCACTATGTAGCACAGGCTGGCCTGGAACACACAGTAATCTTCCTGCCTCAGTTTCCTGAGTGCTGGGATTGCAAGCTTCTAGGTGAAAACCAGCTTCTAGGTAAAGAGCTCTTGCATGTGATACCAAAAGCATGATCCATAAAAGAAAAAATTGACAAATTGGGCCTCACTGAAATAAAACAAAAACCACTGCCCCGTGTAAGGTATCTGTGAAGGGGATGACAAGACAAGCCACATACTGGGAGAAAATATTTGCAAACCATGTATCAAAACTCAACAGTAGAAAAAGTAGAAAACCAATGAACAGATCCATTAGAAAATGGGCAAAAGACATAAAAGGCATTCACTGAAAAGAACATATGATGGCAAACAAGCACACAAGAAGATATTCAATGACAACAGCCACCAGGAAAGTGCAAATGATGGCCACACTAAGAGGGCTAGGAGCATGGCTAGCAGAACAGCACTTGCCTGGCACGCAGGAGGCCCTGGCCTTAATCCCCAGTACCACAAAAATAAATAAATAAAATCACAGTAAGATATCACACACCTATCAGAATGGTTGACATAAACAAACAGTGGTAATATCATAAGTTGGCAAGGATGTGGGGAAATGGGAGCACCCACACATTGGTGGTAGGAAGGTAAGATGGTGCAGCCACTCTGCAGAGTCTGGGTGTGTGTTAATGAACATGCAATTACCACAGGACCCAGGAATTGCACTCTGGGGCATTTATCCCCCAGAAATGATGCCATATATATATTTGTTTATTTATTATGTATTCATATATATTCTTATATATAATAATACATATATGAATGCTCATAGCAGCTTTATTTGTAAAGCTGGGCATAGTGGTTCATGCCTGTAATCCCAGCACTCAGGAGCCTGAGGTAGGAGGACTCCTTTAAGTTTGAGGCCAACCTAGACTATATAGCGAGTTCAAGGCCAGCCTGTACTACACAGTGAGTTCAAGGCCAGACTGAACTAGGTAACAAGAGCCTGTCTCAAATTAAACGAAACAAAACAAAACAAAACAAAAAACTGGAATCAAGTTGGGCATGGTGGCACACGTTTGTAATCCCAGCACTCGGGGAGACTAACGCAGGAGGATTACAAGTTCAAGTCTGGCCTCAAACTTTAGTGACTTATTGAGCCCCTGTCTCAAAGTTGGGGAAAACAAAGTGTGGGCTGAGGATACAGCTTGGTGTAAAGGCCCTAAATTCAATCCCCAATAGGGAGGATGGGGGGACCTGCCTTTCACTCATGGAAATGGTTGAACAAACTATGGTATATCCACACCGTTGAATAACTGTCAGCAGTACGAGGGGATGAACTGGGTGGTCTCTAACCTATGGTTGGAATTTAAGATTTTTTGATTGTATGATGATGTGAAAATGATAAGCATTCCATAGAAACCTTACTCAAGATCATCAGCGTGGATCTTTTCCCAGGCTACCCACATTCGGAAGGATCCTTCTTGTTGATGGTGGGCAGCGGCAGTGGCAGCGAACACTGAGACCATGCGGGGAAACAGTCACCGCTCTGCAGTGGGCTGTGTTTATCAGGACGCGTCCTCTCATAAATCAGGGATCTTCTGTATCGATACACACAACTGCCTGGATGATTCCACTGAGTAGGGAAAAAGTCAATCCCCAAAAGTTACATACCATGCTTCCCATTTATATAGTGTTCTTGAAATAAAGAAATGGCACAAACAGTAGTGAACAGATTGCAAGGGGTTAAGGATGGTGAGGTGTGGGCATCGCTCTAACAAGGGAGGTCACTGTGGGAGGAGGCAGTGCTACATATTGACTGTGACAGTGAATACACAAACCAACACATGGCAAGGCTATGCAGGCACCGATGTGCACATATGTGTACACATACACACAGTGCATGTAGGACGGATGAAATCTCAATGAGCTCTGTGGCTTGTCTCTGAGTGACGTACTATTGCTATGCAAGATGCTATCATAGGAGGAACTGGAGGAAGGGTACATATGAGCTCCCTGTTCATTTTTTCACAACTTTCAGTGAATCACTGACACAGGTAGGTAAAGGTAAGTGCAAACAAAATTCCAAGGACCTGAGGCCTGTCAACCCTGAGTGCCAGCCCTCCCTTCATAAACCCAAGGACCTCTGTGCATAGGAAGAACAGAAGGGAAAACTGGGGACCAGTGAGGTTTTGCTGGGGTTCCACAGAAGCAGGTGGCTACATGGGACTCCAGGAATTTGCAGTGCAGGGCTGGCCCACTGGGGCTGCTCCTGTCTGGTCCTGGTGAGATGAGGCATGGACCAGGGAGGAGTGGCCCCCTCAGGGCCACCAGGTTCAGACAGTTTGAAGCCTTTGAAGTTTGAAGCCAGTTTGAAGGTGGGGTGGGGCTCAAATGCAGGGGGTGCAGGACCTGAAGTTTGAAGGGTCAGTGATGGGAACTCAAAGGGGCTGGGCGCAGGAGAGGTGGTCACTACTCAAGGCACTAGACTCCAACACAGAAGCCAGACTGGAGGATGGAGAGTGGGGAGGAGTTCGAGGCTTACAGTTGTGATCAACCAGCCCTTGGGCAGCACTGGAGCGGTGTCCTTAGGCTTCAAGCCAGGTCCATCCAAATTCCAGCGAGTGGTGGGGGCTGGGGAGGGTAGCGTGGTGCCTGGTTCACTGGCCGCGGCATGGCAGAGGCTGTTGTTCGGCCAGCTTTAATGGGCTTTGCTGTCCCACCCTGTCAACCTGCCTTTAGATGTGGTCCCCACACTCCCCATAACCAGGGTCCCAAGCCCCAAGGACGCGAAACAGAGAGCTGGGCCTGACCTCAGGCTGCCGCAGCCCTCTCCACCCCTTCCTAACCTAGGGGTCAGGTGGGGCCCTGCAGGCCCAGTTCTGGGGACCCCCTCCCAGCAGGCACCAGGGATCAGGACTCACTCTGCCCACTTTGGGCTCGGTGGGAGCTCTTGAGGGTGGGTGGGGGTGTCATTCAGAGCCTTACCCCTGCCTTGGGGCTCCCAGCCCAAAGACCTAAGCCTACCTCCATAAGAGGACCCTGGGAATCTATGAAGCCACCCTACTTTCTGTCCCACGGCTGGACTGGACACAGTCAGTGTCTGACCAGGATCGCTGAGGGTTTAGAGGGTGCCCGCTGTGTGACTTGAAGGAGAACACTGTCCCTCTCTGGGCTTCAGCGTTCCATGAGCCCCTGAATTTTTTGAGGGGATAGGGGCTGCGCAGGAGAACCGGGGCGTCTGTCTCCAGGTTTTGGTGGGTGTGAATCAGCTTCCGGCCCCGCCCCCTAGGCAGCACGTGACCACAGGTGGCGGCCGCAGGGTGGGAGGGGTGGCACTTAGTCACCGGACTGCCCCCGCCCGGCCTCGAGGCTGCGGCCGCCTTAGCGCCCCGCTCCGCCCGCACGCTCAGGTCGCCGGCTCTGCTCTGGTCGCCCGCGCTCCCCAGGTAAGTGAGTGGCTCCGGGCCTCAGTCGCTCCAGCTGCACTCTCGAGCCCAGGGCTCCTCGGCTCAGGGCTCTCGGGTTGCGGGCGCCGGGGGATCTTCAGACCCCCCCTCCCTACCCGGAAGCCCTGGGAAGGCCGGGCGCCGGGAAGCGGGGGCCGAGACAGTGCAGTCTCCCGCCTCTGGCAAACTCGGGGAAATTACCGCCTGCCCTAGTTGCCTAGGACCGCGGGCGGTCGGGCAGCCTGGCGTGTGGGTCCCCAGTCCGACAGATACAGGCACGCCAGGCCCCTGGGATGTGGCCCACGGGTCCCGCACCCTGTCCCCACCCCGGCCCGGATCTCCCACCCCCACCTCCTCGCTCCGGCCCCGCCCCGCCGCTCCGCCGCCCCGCCCCACCCCGCCTGCCCTCTGACCCGCGCCTGGCAGTCATCAGCTCTTTCCCACAGGTTCCTTATGGGCAGAGGAGCAGCTGCAGCCGGGAGGCCCCAGCGCGCTCGGTGCCCCGACCGGGGCCGTAGATAGGACTTGATCTTGAGGAACCGCGTATCACGCAGCCGCCTGCACAAGCGGCACGCGGGCGGGCGACACCATGGCCTTCTCCCAGGTGCAGTGTCTGGACGACAGCCACGTGAACTGGCGCTCGAGCGAGTCCAAGCCTGAGTTCTTCTACAGTGAGGAGCAGCGGCTGGCGCTGGAGGCCCTGGTGGCCCGCGGCCGGGAGGCTTTCTACGAAGTGCTCCAGCGCGAGAACATCCGTGACTTCCTCTCGGAGCTGGAACTCAGGCGCATCTTGGAGACCATCGAGGTGTACGACCCGGGCTCCGAGGATCCTCGAGGCACCGGCCGTGCCCAGGGGCCCCAGGACAACGGGGTCGGTAACGGCAGCGGGGAGGAACCCAACGGGGCGGACGGGACCCCTATTGAGGCCGAGACGCCCCCCTCGCTGGAGTATTGGCCCCAGAAGTCGGACCGCTCCATCCCGCAGCTGGACCTGGGCTGGCCGGACACCATCGCCTACCGCGGCGTCACCCGGGCCAGTGTCTACATGCAGCCCCCCATCGAGGGCCAGGCCCACATCAAAGAGGTGGTGCGCAAGATGATCAGCCAGGCTCAGAAGGTGAGGAGCCACGAGTGAGGGTCCCTGCAGAGGTGGCAGGAGCCCAGCGTGGAGACCCCAAAATGGTCTCCTGTGGGTCTCATTGCCGCCTTCCTGGCTGCTTCGTGGAAAGAGGTTTTCCTGGCCTTGCTGGGGTTGCTCAGTTTCCTTGCAAAGCAATTGGGTACTCAAGCCCTCCAGCTGGTGACTGTGGGCTGTGTCATCTCACAGGGCCATTGTGCATATCCGAGGGGTGCCTCTGGTTTCCCTCCGCCTGGTAAGCAGGTTCCCAAGAAGACCCTTTGAAGGGTGGGATGGGGAGGAATGGCACAGCCTTTTCTTACCTACTTTCCTTAGGATGATGCTGATTTACTGCTAAGAGTCAGGAGGTTGTTCCACACACTGTGAGCTCTGGTGGAGAAGGCTTTTGTTGGAATTTGGGGTGATAGGTGTGGGGATTAGGAAGCAACCTCAATCTGTCTAACTTGGAGATCTGAGTTCAAATCTGCCTGTTTTCTGGCTATGCTGAGTGACTGAGAGTGAGTTGCTGAACTTCTCTGAGCTTTTTTGTGCGCTTTGCAATGGCAGAAACTCTCCAGGCCAAGATGCCTGAGGAGATGAGGGCAATGCCTCAGGACATACCTGTGGTTCTCAGTGGAAGATGAGTGAATTCTGCTGAAGCTTGTGCATTTGGGCTGAGCTTCGCCGTTAGGAGGGTCCTCGGGGCCTGTCTGGACCTCCCGTTCCTGACCCCGCTGAGCTGAGCAGTGCCCCACTGCCCCACTGCCACACATGCTGAGAAAGGTGCTGGCAGAGACAGAGACTTGCAGACAGCCAGGCCGTTGCCTGCAGCAATGACCACAGGCAGATGCTCTTTGGAAATGGCTTTTCATGGTTTCCGAGCACATCCGGCAGTGACTGACCCCTAGTGGGCTGTGTTGAGAAGGATTCTGAAGCCTGGTCTGGTTTGGGCATGTGGGATGAGGGTTTCCGACTGAGTCTTACCCTACTGGGGCAGCTAACTGCACAAGACCAGAGTGCTGGCTTTGGGGACCATCCTGGCTCACAGGCGGCTCTGTGGAGCTCTTGGGCAGAGAAATAAAAGTGGGTTAGAAGCTGATGAAGTGGCCCCCGGCTCAGGTTTCCAGAAAGTGGAGTTCCTGCCTCACAAGGGCCCAGGACCCAGGTGGCTCTAGGGCTTCCAGTTTCTAGTCTGTAAAATGGGGTGATGAGAACAAAAGCTGAGCCTCTGGCTGTTGTGAGGCTGGAGTATCGAGTGACAAGATTGAGGAAGGAGATGGAGGAAGGGGGCGGTGAGGAGGAGGAAAGGACCTCATAGTTTTCAGGTGGAATAACCCGTCCCACACCTGCCAAGGGCTAGGAAGATAACACTGACATCAGTGATCATGGGAGTGGCTCTGGCTGGTCACAGAACCAGTCCTGGAGAAGGCCTGCTGGGATCCCATCACCTAGCTTCGCTCTCATTTTTAAGATGGGGAAACTGAGGCCCAGGGTGGGAAGGGGCTTGACCTGCCATGCCTCTCATCTCCTGCAATAATACGAAGGAGGCAGATACCACTTTGCAGCTTGGCCTGGGCACGGCCACCGTGACTGATCTGTAGACAGAATGACAGACAGCCTGTTCCAGTGATGGGTCCAAATAGGGCACCCTGGGCCAGGCTAGTACTCAGGGCTTCCCGTGCTGAGCCCTGCAGCCTCCCCAGGTCTCTCTGACCACAGCTGAGACCCAGCTACTCCATGCAGTCCTGCCTCTCCACCCCTGAACAACTACCAGGTTATTGGTGTCACCTGTCTAAGGTGACAGGCAGGAAGATGTTGATTTCAGGTGCCAGTCCTGGTCTGTGGCCATAGTGGTGGCTCCCCAGCTCTGACAGGAGGTGGGCAATCAGAGGCAGTAGAGGGCAACCCCCTCATGTCACAGACAAGGGACACTGCAGCATGGAGGGCAGGATTTGTTCATGATCTAATACTGTTTTGAACCAAGCTCTGGCTCTCTGGGCCTTTGGGCATCCCTGCCACATCTGTCCGCAACCCATGGCCAGACAGTGTGCACCTGGGCAGGCAGTGCCCACAGTAGCTAGTGTGGATGGAGTGGTGTGCAGGGCATTCTTATCTTGGGGAGTGTTATCATCCCCATTTTTCAGATGTAGAAACTGAGGCCAGGCTGGTGAATCCTTGTCCCAGGTCACGTGGCTAGCTCTTGGGTGGAGAGTGATGAGCAGACTGCGTCTCACCCAAACTCTACTGCCCCTGGTGCCTGGGCGACAGTAGCAGGACAAAGTGACAGGCAGCGCCTGGGAGGGGTGGCCTGTAATCCTTGTCCCCCCTGCCCTGTCAGCTTCTCAGGCTCATGGGGCAGGGCAGGACACTGTCGGACGCTGACAGGGCACTTTGCCGCCTAGTGGGGAGCTCCCTGCCTTCTCTCTCCTTATGATCACCTCTTGCTTCCTTGCCTGGACTTCTCATCTCACCCTGCACCGATGCAGGAGTATGCAGCCCTTGGGGCTGGAGGGGGATTTTGCTGTCCTGGCTGTAGGCCACACATCGGCCCGCTTTCCACAGGGGTTTCTGGGCTGTGGCTGCTGGTGCTGAGTCAGGGTGGCCCAGCCTGCCACCTCCTCATTCACCCAGCCCTGTCGTCAGCACAACAGCAGACCCTGGGGCAGGGAAGTGACACAGCACACACCCAGCCCACGCAGGCTTGCTGGGGAGTGGCCATGTTCCTGTCAGGACTACCCTGCTGTACCCCCTTCCCAGATGATGGCAATGGGATGGTGCATGATAGTCAACCAGTGTGAGGTCAGGCCCCACCGTGACTCTGCCTGGCTGTGGCACCTGGGAATCTCCCCAGCTCCTGCCATGCTGTCTATAAAATGGGTACAGCCATTCAAGACTGTTAGGGTCCCTTCAGCTGTAACGCCTGCTGCCCTGTGATTGTGGACTTCTCTGGAACAAGAGATGGGTGCTCCTACGTCTCACCCCCGGGTGTGTGGCTCTGAGCAGACAGCTTGTGCCTCAGTGGGCTCAGACTCTCAGGTGGAGGGTCCCCTGTATGCCCTCCGCCGACCCCCGGGAGCCAGCGAGTTATCTGGGGAGAAGCCCGCCGTGGGCTCCAGCTGCACAGATGGTGGGCCTGTAGAATCAGGCTGGGAGGGGTAAGCCCAGCTGCCCTAGCTGCGCTGCCCTCAGAGAGGGTGAGGATGAGGCCGGGCTGGGTTGGAGAGGGGGCTGGAAGAGTTGCAGCCCCAGCTGGAAGGGAGCACAAATGTTCCAGCGGGCCACCTTTCTGGCAACTGCTGAATCCCCAGTCCTGGCAGATCCCTTTACCAGCCTGACAACCCAGGGAACAGGGAACAAGGAACAAGAGACGAACACACTTTACCATTTTTCAGCAGGGTAAACTGAGGGAAGATGAGTTGCCAAGGGTGAGATCCCCACTAGAACCCACACTGTGCCTGCCAGGCCAGGGCTTGGGAATGGAGACTCAGAGAAGTTAAGTGTCTTGCTCAAGGCCACACAGCAGGAATAACTTGAGCACAGGCTTTATGGTGCCTGATTTACCCCACTTCTTTTCTGTCAGGTGCCCACCTTCACACACTGAAGTCCTGTCCTATAGCTTGGCTCTGGGAGAATAAAAGCAGCTTAATGAGGCATTTATTAAATGCCAGCTATATGCCAGGTGCTGAGCGGGCACTTTACCCTCACTATGTAATCCTCACCACAACTCCATAAAGTGGGTGTTGTCTCCATTGTCCAGAGGAGGAACCCGAGACCTGCGAATAACTTGCCCAAGGCCATAGAGCCGACAGCCAACAACTGGAGGGCCGGGCCCAGGACCCATGTCTGGGCTGTGAGCCCCCCAACTCAGGACAGGACAGACATCCCCAAGGCTCTTAGGGGAGAGGCAGCCAAGGCTGTGCTGGCCCCTGTGACCAGGAGGTGGGCACCCATTGCACCCTCAGCTAGGCATGCATCACATAGCAGCATCTCGCTAACGACAGCCTGCAAACACAACAGTGGTTCTGTACTTCATGTTGCCTAGTGACATAGAGCATATTCAGTGTTCACACAACAAATTCTAAAAGGGCATTTTTCAGAATGTGTCTCTTGTGGTATGCCATGCGCTGAACCAGGCCGTCCCCTGTGCCAGGAGGGAGGCTGTGGTGGTGGAGGTGGCCCAGCTGGAGCCCTGAGGGGCAGCGATGGCCCAGGCTCCGACCTGCTCTGGCAGCTCCCGGCCCAGGGCCCAGGACTCGCACTGTCAGGGTGGGAACCATCTGATATCGTAATCCCAGGTGCTGGCTCCTGTCTTCTCCCCAGGGCGCTCAAGTCTTAATTGAGAGTTGAAGAGCTGGGAGAGGCCCTTCCAGGAAGGAGCTTGTGAGGCAGGTGCGGGCATCTGCTGCCAGCCGAATTACTTATATCCTAGCTAAGGAGTCTGAGGCTCACAGTGGGTCACAGGGCCTTTAGTTGGTTGGGCCCAAACTGGGTTCCTTGGAGTTCCTGGTCTCCCTGCAACTGAGAGTCCTGCCCCCTGGGCCGACAGAGGGACTCGTCCTCCTAGAGGCCCTGGCTCACCTGCCTGACTTAGCTACTCCCATGCCACACAGGCTGGCCTCAGTGTCTTCATCTGTAAAATGAAGGCTGGCTGCTTGTTTTCCAGAAGCAGCAGATGTGAGAGCCTGAAGGAGGCTGCTCTGTGGAGTAGGGTTGTCCCTCCACATCATGAGCAGCCCAGAAGGAAGGGGGCTCATGCCTTGTTGGCCCCTGCCCGGCAGGCTCTGGCCTGGGTGAGCGGCTCCTGCCTCCTTGCCTGGGGTCTGAATGGCCCCTTCCTAAGTTAAATGCCACGTGGGACGGTGGGAAGATGTTAACTTGATGAGCATCCCAAATGCAGTCCGTTCACTCTGATATCAGTGCCACAGTGAGTTAGTGCCTGCCTCATAAAGTCATGGTGAGATTTAAGTACCGCTAAAGGGGTACGTCAGGCACCCTGTGTGGTGTCCAGCGTGGAGCTGGAATCTAGTCAGTGTTGGGCCTCGTCCCTTGTCCTTCCACCTTCATCTTCGCCCTCCCCGTGAGCCTTTCTGTGCGAGTAGTATTGGGGCGAGAAGTCCAGCTCCCTGTCTTGGGAGGGGTTCAGTTAGGAGTTCCATGGAATGCAGTGGACAGGACCAGGGTATCCAGCAGCCTCAGCCCTCCCTTGTGTGACCTTGGACAAATCCTATCAAGGCCAGGCTTCCTGGACGATTAGGATGCCCCACTGTCTGGCACTTTGGACCTTGCAGCCATAGAGGTTTAAATGTCTTCGAATCTGTGGTTCTCAGGTTTTCCAGGATGTTCCTGTTCCCATGGGTTGCTGTGTTTGCCTGGGTCCTGTGCCTGCAGGCCTGGCTGCCTCTGGGCTCAGAGGCTCCATGTGGCTGGCAATAAGAAAGAAGAGTCTTGTCATCTTGCCTCCTCCACAGGGCACAGTACTGGTCGCCTGCCGGCCTTCTTGGGCTCTGCTGGCCTCTGTAATATTCCTGAGTCTCTGGGGGAGGTACGAGTCCTCAGGCAGCACCTCCATACACTGGGCCGGGCTCTTTTCCTAGGACAGCTGTGGGCGGGACTAGCACGTGCTTCTGCCCGTGACTGCTGCAACTGTTTGGTGCTCAGGAGGTTCAGCCTCTTTAATTGGCCTTAAAGAGGCTTCCTTCTTAACAGTCCGAGGATGAGGGATGTTCATAGAACTGCTGTATGTCACATGGGAAGGGGGCCAGGGAGGCCATCCAAATCCACAGTCCCAGGTAACAAGGGAAACTGAGGCTTAGCATGGTGAAAGTGACTGTCCAGGGAAGAGGGGGTCCTTAGGGGCAGTGACCTTGTGGCCAACACTGAGGGCAGGTTTGTCTCAGGACCCAAATGGTGGGTGAGCCAGTCAGAGCTAGGAATGGACACATGGTGACACCTGCCACCAAGAGCCTGGGAACAGAGGGGGACCGTGCAGCCCTGGGACCATGACTGCTCTCCTGGAAAAATGGCAGCAGTCCTCAACACCCTCCCTGATCTCCAGAAAAGGGACAGGCACATGAATGTCAGTTGGTTGGCCTGGTTACCACTGCTGTGGCTTGGTTCAGACCCTCTCTACTCTGGGAGGCAAGACAAGGCTGTTCCCTAAACCAGTCCTCTCCTGGTGACAGGCCTTTAGAGGACAGTATGGGATACCTGGTTTGGAGAGAGCTGGGAACCAGTGGGGAGCATATGCAGGGGCTCCCCACAATTTCCCAACACCGTGAGACCCCATCTATCCTGCCAGCAGCCAGGAGGGGTAGGAAGGGAACAGATAAGAACTGAGGTTTGTGTCCCAAGCCTACTGCTGCAGGATGTAAGGGCAGAATACCTTTTCTCTGCCTGTCCCCATTCTGCACCCCAGTAAGGGAGGAAGCCCCCAACCCTTCCATGCAGGCAGCTGCCATCCTGGAGCCTTGATTTCTCTTTTTTGTAGTCCACGCAAGGGGATGGTAATAACTGTAGTGCTCCGTGTGCTGGGGATGCATTCTCACAGCTTTGAGTGCCTGAAATTTTTGTTTTTTTCTTTTCTTGATTTTTTGAGACGGGGTCTTTCTATGTAGTTCAAGTTGACCTTGAACTCACTATGTAGCCCAGGCTGGCCTTGAACTCACAGCAATCCTCCTGCCTCAGCCTCCTGAGTACTGGGATTACAGGTGTGCGCCACCATGCCTGGCTCTGAAAACATTTTTGTTTCACCTTTGGCATTCAAAGATATTTTCACTGGCTATAAGCTTCTAGATGGATGGTTCTTTCCATTTAGCCCTTTAAAGATGTTGCTCATTTCATTGTCTTGTGGCTTGCATTGATTCCATGAGAAGTCTGCCCTTCGTTTCTCTCTATATAATTTTTTTTTCCTTCTGGCTACTTTTAAGGTTTTAAGATAATTATTGATTTTAGGTGATTTGATTATGATGAGCTTTGGTATATTTTTTTTCCTGCTCTTCTGCTTGGAAGTCATCAAACTTCTTGAACATGCAGGTTTCATTTTCATCAAATGTGGAAGTGTTTGGTCATTATTTTTTCACATGTTTTTTCTCTCCCCCACCCCAAACCCCTGTAGCCTCCTGAGGCTCCAGTTACATGTATATTAGCTTGAAGTTGACTGTCAGTGTACTGATGAGCTGATCACATTTCTTCAGTCTCTTTCTCTCTGTGTGCCATTTTGGATAATTTGTATTGATGTTTGTTCAAGTTCACTAATCTTTTGTTCTATAGTGTCTAATCTGCTATTCTACTCAGTGTATTTTTATCTTTATGTTACATTTTTTACCTCTTAAGGTTTGATTTGATTTTCCATGTCTGTATTTAACTTTTTCAACATATGGAATATAATTGTTTTTATCTTTGTCCACTAGTTCTAACATGTCTATCAGTTTTGGCCTATTTTGATTGAGTTTTATGTTTGCATTTCTTTATGTGTCTAGTAATTTTTGATTGAATGCCAGACGTGGTTGATTATGTGTTATGGGCTGCTGGTGTTTTTTTGTTTATTCCTTTAAATATGCAACTAAGTTTCTTGGAAAAAATTTAACTTTTGTGTGTGTGTGTATGCACTAGGAAGTGAACCCAGGAGCACGTTTTGCGTGCTAGGCAAGTGCTTTGTCAGAACCAATGTAAAACTTCTGAGTTTTTTTTGGTGCTGGGGATCGAACTCAGGCCCTTGTGCTTGCGAGGCAAACGCTCTAACCACTGAGCTAAGTTCCCAACCTCAAACTTTTGAGTTTTTCTCTTAAACTTTATTAGATAGGGCTAGAGCAGTTTAGGGTAGAAGGTGTTAAACTGTGGACCACGGGCCAAAACAAGCCTACCATCAGCTTTATAAATAATTGAACACAGACACATTCACTTATGTACTGTCTGTGGCTACTTGCCTGCTATAATAACAGATCTGCTATAATATAATAAATAATATACTAAATTTGCTATCATAGGCAATTTGAGTAGTTGTGATAGAGAACTCATGGCCCACAAAACCTAAGATGTTTACTTTCTGGCCTTTTATGGAGGTTTGCCTACATCTGGTCTAGGATTTATTTGCCCGCTACTTAATAGTACCCTAAGGTAGTCTGCAAGCTCTGTGTGTTTGGAGGGTTTTCACTCTGACTGGGGGAACGAGTTATTCCTGGTCCTACATGAAGACTCTTCCTTTCAGGTGGTTCTCTTTAAGCCTTGCTTGTTTCTTCCCATGCATTAGCTGCTTAACTATCAGCTGCTTAGCTATTGGACTCAAGGGAATCCTCTGCAGTTCTCTGGAGTTCTCTGTGTACTTTTTTCCCCTCTAGTATCTTGTCCTGCAAACTCTACCTGCTGTGCTCTGAGCAAACTCTGTCCTCAGCTGAGGGAGACCACTGGACTCTTCCCAGGGCGGCCCTCCAAGCACTGCAACCTGGAAGCAGCTGGTGCCTTCTTAGAGCTTGCCTTGTTGGAGCCTCTTCTTTCTGTGCTGAACCACCTGTTGTCCCTGGCTTTCTAGTTTTTGTCTGAGTTTTTTATTGCTGTGGCAGGAGAGTAAAGTCAGTCACTGAAGTGGGAGTCGAATCCCAGCTCTTGACAGCCATTGCTGCAGCCTACAGTCTTCTCTTGAGCAGCCTTCCCTTGGCACTGCCTTCCTCAGCCCTGAGCTGGCCAGGGGGAAGTTGGAGACAGCGGGTGATGATTCCTGGCCTGTCCATCCCCCCGCCAGGTGTGGTGGGTCTAGCTGAACAGGAGTGGGTCGGTGGACGAGGAGGGTGAACGCAGCGGCCGCCTGCTGGTCCTGTGCTGGCTCACCTGTGTTAACGCACTTCTCAACAATGACTTTACACAGGGGACTGTTACTATCACCACCAGGAAACTAAAGCACTTGCCTGACATCACTCAGCTTTCTAGGAGGAGGGGGTTAGAAACAGACATGAAAGACTGTCCCACTGCCTGTACATCCCAGGTCTGGAAGTGACTTGTCTGCAGCTGTACCCTGGCTGCATCGAGGCCACTTCAAGGCTCCAGGCTCCATGAGAACTGGGTGTGTCTCTCCCCTGCTTTCAGGGACATTTGTAGAGAGACCATAGCTGCTTCTCTCTGAGTACATCCAAGAGTGTCTGTGGCCTAGGAGGGTGAGGCAGGTAAGGCCATTGTAGAAGGCTTGTCACATGTCGGTCAGAAACTTTCCTACCTAACCCCATCTGTCTCAGGGTCCAGGCCCTGGGGGAGACGACCTTCCTGTGGCATCTCCAGAAATGCACAGGTGATACATGTTCAAGCCAGATGAGCCACAGTAATGACAGAGAGGAGCTGGGGTGGTGGGTGAGCTTGAGTTGAGTTTCAGAGAATGAGCAGAAGTTGTCCAGATAGAGGCAAAATTGGTAATTGGCCTTTAAGGTGGCAGCCTGTATGGGGAGCTGGTGGATCAAAGCGTGACATTTTGGGGAGCGGCACCAGCAGGGTTTGGGGAGCAAGACCCCCCAGGAGAGGCTGGGCTGCACACTAGCATTTTTCTACCATTGTTCAGCCAGGCCATCTCAACCTGTCCCTCCTCCCAGTCACTTCCGAGAAGGCCCGTTACACCCACTTGCCCTCCAGGGGCACTTTGTTCTACATAATGGAGACTGTGGTCACAGGGAGGCTAGAAAACAGCTGTTGTGGGTGCTGGGAGCCACAGGCTGGTGTTGGCACCTGGCGGGGCAGGAGCCTGCAGGGGTGCTGGAGGTGGTGTGGCCACCTGCACTTCCTCTTGCAGGCCTGTGGGTGCAGCGAGATGCCCCAGCCCGCCCAGACAGGCCCTGCTGGGCTCTGGGCAGGGTACCCGGGCACAGGGATGCAGGTCTTTTGATAAGGATGTCAGAGAGGAAATGTCTTGAACACCTTGTCTGCTACCCCATCGTGCAGATGCGGAAACAGAGCCTCAGAGAGGGGTTGCAGCTCACAGTCGGGACTGGAGCTCAGAGTGCCAGCCTGAGCCTGCTCTGCCTTTGTTGAGGATGATGTTCGGGCCAGGGCCGAGGGAGGTGCCTGGTGCTTTCCTCTATGGGGACCAGCTCTGTGGTGTTCAAACTAGACAGACCCGTACTGTGGGATGGACCCACACTCCTCCTTGGGAGGGGCTGTGGGTGGTGCCAGCCCTGATCTCTGCAGTTGCTCCTGGGCTGAGCCATTCAGTCTGGTTCTTAGTTGATAAAAGCTCCTGTGACCTGCCCCAGGCTGAGCTCCTGCTGGACTGTGTCCTGGATGAGCTCACAGGGTCATGAGTGAGCTGGGATATCCAAAAGGTTATTAGGCAAGGTAGCGAATGCCACTGTGCCTCAGTTTCCTCATCTGTAAAATAAGAAGAACCACTGCTTGTAGCATGCTCATGAAGACCAAAAGTGGTCAAGGTTGTCAAGGGCAGTTATAAGCTGTGGAGCCGCCCCCTGCTGAGGTGGCTGGGGAGGGCATGGCAGGTCTTAAGGGCCTCCAGGAGACCTTTGTGGCCTGACCGCGACAGGCCAAGCTATGGGGGTTGATGGGGAGCGCCAGGTACCCCCGTCCCAGCATCATCCCGGAGCAGGCAGCGCTCCTTGTTCCCAGCATCAGCCGGCACCTGTCACAATCCCGCATCTGACCAGCCCAATACCAGGCCCGATGCCTGGGAGAAGCAGCACTAAGCACAGAGCCCCCCGGGGGGGGTTCCCCAGGGGACAGGCACTAGTGGATCCACCCCGACCAGCTGAGGTGATGGGGAGAACAGCACACAAGGTGCCTGTCCTGTCAGGGCATGTCCTGCAGCCCAAGCCCAGGGCAAGTCCCTGTCTGCCGTGGCACCCAAGGCCTGAACCACCCTGACCAATCTGGGGGTGTGGAGGGGTGCTGGCATGCCTCTAGGGAGGAGCTTGCTGGCTGTGCCTTGATTAGGCCCTTTTCCAGGAGTGGCTTGGGGGCTGTGGGGTTCCAGGCAAGAGGCTACTTACTACCACCCCGTTCCCAAACTCAGTCTCATCACCCTCAGCTAGTGGTGAAATCCAAGGTCACTGGGAGCCCACCCCGCTGACATTTTTTTGTTTCTTGTGCCTTCACACCTCCTCCCTAGTCTCTGTTTTTTTTCCTTGAATACCCCCTGGCTTGGGGAGCTCACTCCCTCTCGTGACCCCTGGCTGTCCTTGGTCAGCTCCTGGGAGCAGAAGGCACTTCCTCATCTGGTGCTGACATTGCTTCTGTTCAGCTTATCTCTGTCCATCCCAGCCCCTGCCCCGACAGTACCGATCCTCTGCCCACTCAGCCTCGCACAGGCTCAGAGACGGGGAGCCACTATACCAGGGGACAGAGGGCACTCTAGGCTGTGGCATCTGGGGAATCGTGGCAGGTCCCACACTCCACCCGCTGGGAGGACCGGTGCCTGCCAAGCCTTCTGAGACTATGTGCCAAGGGAAGGGGCTGGGGTGGGTCCAGGCCCTGCCCTAACTTGCTCTGTGACCTCCGGCCAGGCTAATGACCTCACCAAGTCTCAGGTTGTCCAGCTGCACGCTGGAATCTCATTACTGTGGAGCTTGCAAGAGATCGGGGGAGTGAAGGCCAAGGAGACCAACCTTCTGGGAACTCCCTTTGAGGCTGACTGTGGGGAAAAGGCAGCACCTGAGTATGCAAGAGGCCCTGCCCTCCTCCAGGTCAGGTCTTCTCACATGCTGTTCTATCCATGTGTACTCGGTCTTCCCAAGTGATGGGGCTTGTATTAATGAGAAAACTGCTCGGAGAGGTCAAGGGTCTTCCTCAGGGTCACACAGCAAGTTCATGGCAGGGCAGACGCAGAGCCTTCCCCTTGTAGGAATTCGGGTTTTGGTGCCAGATGAACAACGGGTGTCAGTAGTGGCCTGAGGCTGGGGAGGAGCCCCAGTGGGCCTGCAGCGGCCAGCCTGGTGATCTCATGCTGCAGTGTGCAGACACGTCCCCAGCAGGCTCCAGGCAGCCTCCTGTCACCTTGTGTTTGGATCCCAGGGAAGGGAGGCTGCCAGGCCACCCTCACGGTGGGGGTGAGTGAGCTCAGCTCTTTGCAGGCCTGGGTAGATGCCAGCCCAGCTCTGTCCCCAGCTTGCTGTGCGGCCTAGGGCACCTCCTGGCCTCTCTGTGTAAGGGTCCTCGGCAGCTCTCGTCCTCAGTGGCAGCAGGCCAGCCTCGGGGGTGCAGCCAAGGGAGCGGAGGTCTGCCTGGCTCTGTGGCATTGGGTGGCTGTGACAGGCACACGTCCTGGTCCAGCTGCTCACCTGTGCCACCTGGGGGCCAGGGAGGGAAGAGGGAATGAGGCCGAGGCCAAAGGCCAGGGGCCAAGCCCACACCTGTCCCTGTGCTTGCCCTGCCCTGTGCCTGATTGGCCCTGCCCCCTGCTCAGGCTGAGGACCCTCAGGCGAATAGTTGGATTTGGTCAGGGTGGGGTGAGTTGATGAACTTTGACCTCTGCGGTGCCCTCCTGAGCCAGGTCCAGGAGAGTAGAGGTCACCTGTGGCGTGGACAGATGTTGTTAGGTGACAGGAAGAGCACACATGCTAGTTTGGGGTTTGTCCGAACTAGACAGGAGTAATGACAGCAAGGGAGGCCTGCCACAGCCACAGCAGCCCTGGGACACCAGGGAGGCCCCAGTGAGTGGCTCCTTAGTTGCTGCCTTCTCCCAGCTGTTGACACATGTGGGCTATCTCTGTGTGGCCAGCCTCACTCAAGAATGGACCAACAGAGGGCCCCTGCGTGAGTTCCTCCTGAGCTCTGGTGGGAGTAGATGCCAGTGAGCGCAGTCCAGGTGAGGAGGGAAGAGCTCTGGGGCCAGCTGCGACATGCACAGGGCCCCATACAGCCCTCCTTGACCCTGGGCCTTTGTAAATCATCCCTTCCCAGGCTGCCTTCTGCAGGGTCCTGCTCTTCTCTCTCCACTCACTCCTCACCATGTGTCCGCTTAGCTTCGTGTTCCTCATTCTGTGGTACAAGAGGGGTTGGCACCATGCATGCGCATTCCACTCCTGCAGCCGGCGAGTCCAGCAAGAGGCACTGGCCCAGAGCGTGTGTCCCAAATATCACATCCTGGCCAGAGAGGCCGCAGCCTGTCACTCCACAGTCACAGGTCTGAGGCCGCTGGGGGTGGGTTGGCATGGGTGCTCCAAGATGAGCGTGACGTGGGAGGGTTGTGCATCCTCCCCAGACGCTGTCCCCACTGCTGCACTGACAGCCCACTCTCTTTCTGTGCCCAGGTGATAGCTGTTGTCATGGACATGTTCACCGATGTGGACATCTTCAAGGACCTGCTAGATGCTGGCTTCAAGAGGAAGGTGGCTGTATACATCATCATAGATGAGAGTAATGTCAAGTACTTCCTGCACATGTGTGAGCGGGCCCGCATGCACCTGGGGCACCTCAAGGTGAGCCAGCTCCCTGCTTGCCTGGACAGCTGGAGGGCAGGACTCATTCAGTCGGTCAACAAACAGTTTGACTACCTGCCTATTGTGGATGGAATCTGTAGCCAGCACCCAAAGTTCAGTGATCCTAGAGCTGTAAGCCAAGCAATCACAGAGCTTGGATGCCCCGAGGGACAGGATACTCACTGCCTCCAACAGACAGATAAGATAAACATTGATTAAGTGCTTGAGGACCGGGTGCTCAAGCACATGCCAGGTACTACAACACATGTTACTTCAAAGCAACTCATACCACCGTGGCTACCTATGTGCTTGTATACTTCCCAAGACAGGTGTGTGCTTGCCTCCTCCTCAGACAGCTCATTCCTTATCAGGAGAGGGAGGCCTGCCAGAAAGTCCTTGCTTAGGTTAAACACAGAGCTGTCTCCACATAATGTCCACTCGCTGGTATCAGGAGCTGACTCAGACAGAAGAAGCTCCCCTCAGGCCAAGGTGAGAGCTGAAATGGATTTGAGGTGCATGAGCAGAGTAGAACAGATCTTTGGGATGGGGGAAGACACTAGGAATGACGGTGCGGAGGAGAAGGCTGCCTGTAGGCTTCTCAGCACTGCTTTGCTGTGTCTGCTTGAGCTTGCTGCCTCCCTCTGGGTGTCCGGATCTCCCTGGCCTGGCAGAAGAGCAGACGAAGTGGTGTGGCTGGGCTCCTCCACAGACATCTGGCCACTGCTCAGCACCTGCTGTACGCAGAACGTTTCCCTTGGTACAGACCAGTATGCATAGAGGCAGCCAGTGCTGCTGTAGCCTGTGATGTGTCAGGTCCTATCCACTTTCTGTGGGTGAACTTATTTAAACCCCCCAATAATCTAATGGGAAGGGGCTGTCATTCCCACTTTACAGACGCAGAAATAGGCATGTGTCCAGGAGTCCCTGCCAGTAAGTCAGAGATGGAAGCCAGCGCCAGGGTTCTCAGGCTCAGCTCTCACCTCTGGCGGGTCCGAATCCCCTGGGCTTCAGGCGTGGGATCCCCATCCAGGGAGTGCGGGCTGGTTAACAAGGGGCTGGGCTCTGAGCCTGTAATTTGTGAGCATCTGTCAAACCCCCTCCCCCCAACCAAGCTGAGTCCTTTCAAGTGGGTGTGAGCTCTCTGCTGTGAGTCTCTAATTTCGGGGACATTTTCATGTGGTCTCCCTGGTAGGTTGACCCTGAGACCAACGCCTGCTTGCCATGTAATTAGCGCCAGGAATCA
The DNA here is from genome assembly GCA_004026905.1 of Hystrix cristata. Classification (NCBI taxonomy): domain Eukaryota; kingdom Metazoa; phylum Chordata; class Mammalia; order Rodentia; family Hystricidae; genus Hystrix; species Hystrix cristata. The sequence continues at coordinate 4,427 of PVJO010021323.1, read as the reverse complement.
ACTCCAATGGCAGACAGCTCGTGCCAGAGTGAGCTTCAGTGTTGAAAAGGCAACGCTTGGAAAGTGACTGCAGAGGCCCCTCGACCTGTGCACCTGCCATGCCCCAGCAGGCGCTTCCCATGTGTGTCCCTCCACGGTGAGGACAGAGCCACAGGTGCTGAGGGGTCCTAACCCAGGGCCGTGAGGCCCTCTCTGCAGAGAAGCCGTGGCTGTCCCTCTGCCTGGAGTGCTGAGCTCCCCGGAAGTGGAAGACAGTGGCCAGGGGAGGGTCCCTGCCTGTGGCTACCTGGGAGCCTAGAGAGCCTGAGCTGGAAGGGGCCCATGGTCTCTGAAGTAGTCTCCTGTATAGCAGATGGGGAAACTGAGGCATGAGGAAGGCTATGACTTGCCCAAATTCTTGTAAGTCGGGTGAATCTCAAATCCAGGAGAGAGCAGTGGGCTCTGGCAAGTTGGGTATGGAGATTCTGGTGCTGTCCAGGGGCTTCCTATTTACTGACTCACAGTAGGACTTGTATGCATGGCTCCCTTCACCTCATGGCTACGCTTATGGCTCACCAGGGTTCTTGTGAGTGAAACACACTCTGCCAGCCGAGTGCAGCTACGCCTCTGTTGGCTATCACGCAGGAACCCCAGGCCTGGGGCAGGGGCTCAGGTATGGCCTTCCCCACCCACCACTGGCCCATAAGCTGGCCCATGATCCTCGGGCCCAAAGAGGGGCAGCTTATACTGCAGTCCTGCTGGGCCTGCCTGGCTCCACTGCCTCCCTGTCTGGGAAGGTGGCAGCGTCTTCAGGAGCAGGACATCTTTCGTGGGAAAATGTGACCTGGCTTCCTCATTCTTGCCTTTGAGCTGGCTCCTCTGCAGCCCTGGGCTGGTAGCTGGAGGCCCTTGGGACCCAGCCCCAGCCAGGTGTCACCTTGTCTAGGACCTGCCTGGCCTGCCTTCCTGCCCACAGGCTGGTTGGGCCTGGACCTGTCTCGGGAGCACTTCCTCTGTGGCTAATCCATGGCCCGCCCTTGGCCTCTTGCTGCCCTGGCCCAGCTTTGTGCTGACCCGTCTCTGGATCCATGGGACTCAGGATACACGTTACATTTGGTGGTGTCATGTTTGCGACCACGGGGTGTCAGCTGTCAGTCTGGAAGGGCACTAAGAGCCAACTCTGAGCCCTGCCTTGCCACCTACACAGTAACATTGGGCAGTCACTGAAACTTTCCAGGCCTTTATTCCCTTGTGAAAAAATGGGAGTATTGTCATTTATTTGGCAGCACAACTGGGAAGAGTAAAGGAGACTGTGGAAATGAGCTCCCTTTTTCTTTTTCTTTTTTTGGAGAGGATGCTAGAGATCAAACTGAGGGCCTAGTGCTTCCTAGGCAAGCGCTCTACCAGTGAACTAAATCCCCAACCCCATGAGCTCCCTTCTTGTACTGTCTGTCTGGGACAGGCAGCTCTGGTCTGAGTGTTGAACTGTGGTCTGGCTAGGAAGCACCTTTCCTCCCTCCATCCCTCCTCCTGAGCTTTGAGCGTGCACTAACACATTCTGGAGTGTTATTACTTGGGCCACCCCTGCTCCTGATCTCTTGGGGGTGGGGAGCAGCGCATACAGCCTCCTTTCAGGTGTGTGGCCCCAGTGCCTCAGCACCTGCCTGCTGCTCAGCTAGCCCCCCAATATCACAGATGGGGAGTGGTCTTAGGAAGAGCACACAGCCTTTCATTGCCTCTACCCTCCCCCAGGGTCAAAGGGCCAGGCTGGTGACCTGGCCACATTTTGGAATGTTCCTAGGTGCTGGGGATGCACCAGGGCCAATGGGAGCCAGGCCGGGCCTGGAGGCTCTTGGCTTACTCTGAGCAGGAGTTGTGAGAAGCCTGACTGGTGCAGAAAGCTACCTGGCTTTGTGTGGTCAAACTGGAAAAACCAGCAACTACTTTAGCAAAGGCTGGACCTTTCCTGTTGAAGGAGAAAACCTCAGCAGGTGACCATGGGAAGGCACATGGTGAGATGCAAAGCAAGGTCTCATGATGGACAGGTCTGTGGCCACTCCTGGAGTAGTGGAAGGTGTGAAGGCTGCAAGAAGCCTGAGCAGGCCTGACCTGGGAACACAAGGCCAGGCCAGGTGTGTGGGATGCAGGAGACAGCCTCCCCCACCCCCCAACCACCGCCCTCCCTGGGTGTGCTGGCATCTTGCCCTCTCTGATCCAGGGCCAGGTCTGTGATGGATCCAGGGCATAGAGCAAGGATTCTTAGCTAGGGTACAAGGGGGTCTGTCCCACCTTGGGCCATGTCTAGAGACATATTTAATTGTTACAGATCAGAGTACCAGTGGCATCTGTTGGGTGGAGACCGAGGACATTGTTAGTATTCTGTGTGCCCAGCATGGTTCCCACAACAGGGGCCCAGCCCACAGCTGTCCCACTCCAACATCATGACAGCTTGGGAGTGGGGTGAGTGTGGACCCCACATACGGCACAGAAGAAATAGACTCTTTAGAAGACAGCAGAAGCTCTCTGGACCTCACACTCCTGACCTGGCCTCCCCAAAGAGCCTCCCCAACCTCCTTCAGCCCAGGAGATGCTAGTGGGTTCCCCACAGAGCCCGGGCAGCTGAAGATCTGTCCTCAGGCCTCAGGACAGGGAGATGTGGGCAAGTCACTTCCTTTTCCTGAGCCCACCCAGCCACCTGCCAAGCACACTAAGAGCTCTGGGGACCCTGGGGCATCTGCACCTTCCCAGACCTTTTCTGTTTCCCTGTGTCAGTCCCCCATCGCACCCTGCACAGTCATAGTCCATGTGCTGCCTGGAGTTCATGGGACCCCCACTGACAACCAGCCATCTCTTGGGACCCTTTCCATGTGGCTATACTCCATCCACATGGCAGCCCCGGAGCACAGATGGGCAGGCCCATTTCACAGAGGAGAAAACCGAGGCATGGAGAGGCCTGGTCAGTGTCTGTTTAACACTAGGACCGAGCAGCATTTGACCAGAGCTCACAGCTGCCCAGACCCACCTATTCCAGGGGCCCTGGCCTTGATTGGGTCTCATGGTTTTATGAGTTTAAGTGAGCCCGGGGGCCCTAGAGGCTTGGGTGGTTTTGGGGCAGGATGCTGCAACCTACACAAGTTGCCATCCTGCCTTATGCACTTGGGGTGGAAGCCAGCCTTTGCAAGCAGATAAGGAGCTGCTTGGTCATCCCCTCCCCTACTCTGACCTTCTGAAGTCCCAGAGGGTCCAAGGACTCGCTCTGGGTACCCACTTGGACCAGCCCTGTGTTCTACCCATCTGCCCATTCTATGCTGGGGGTATCCCAGGGCCTGCAAGACAATGAGGCTTTGTGGGATGCTCCGCCTCTGCTCAGGCACCTGAGACATTACCTCATCCAGCCAGGCCTGTGGGGTGGGGCCACCCAGGAACAGGCCAGGAACAGCCCATGAGGCAGGAGGTGGGGGGCCCTGCTACAAGCCCCTACATCCTACCAAGCCCCAGACATGGGGATAGGATTTAAGGTTAGGGCCAACCCTCGGTGTGCAGACAGGTAAACAAAAACCCAGAGAGGGCCAGAGGTTTGCTTTATGTCACACAGCAGGCCAGGAGCACAGCTGTGGGCTGCTCCTCACATGGCTGCTGAGTCCCGCTGAGATGTAAATACTGGCTCCCTGAGTTGCTGAGGAGAGTATGATCCCAGCACACAGAGTGTTGGGCCGAAAGCCACAGAATGCCGCAGAGCTGGCTGTGGTTGGCCACAGATGACAGGGGAAGGCCTCCAAGATCTTTGTATCTGACCTCTGGTCTCCAAGCATGCTCCGTGTTGGGTACAAAGTCACGAGCATTAATTGTCCTGGGCCGTGGCCAGCTTCCTGCTGAGCTGGCTGTGCACAGACAAGCAGCCTGCAGGTGGGGGGCTGGGAGGGCCGCCCTGGCACCTGAGGCTTATCTCTGTGAGGTGAACAACAAAGTGATTGTTCACCCCATGGCTGGGTGGGCATTGTGTGAGGACCCACCCAGCAGCCTACCCTGGCAGCCTCTGTGGACACTGCCCTGGGGCCGCCCCAGCCAGAAGGGCAGAGATATGGAAGGGAACCCAGAGCAGGGCTGCTGTGCACATGCTGTCTCCCTCAGGCCACCCTCAGCCACAGTCCCTGTCCCCCAGCCCCAGTCGTTTCGCACATCTTCCCCTAGAGTGGCTGGAACTGTTACTGACATGCAGAGCCGCATGACACCCTCTGTCCTAATGGTCCCATGGCTCCTGACTGCCCCGGCCAAGCCTGGGCTCTTACGCAGGTGTAGGGTCTCTCATCAGCTTCCAGCTCAGCCTGCTGAGCGGGCTCCTGAGCCTCCCGCACTTCCCAAGGCACTCTCGGCTGTTACACAGCCTGCACCTCATGCCAGGCTTTGTATCCCCCCGCCTAGAAGCTTTGCCCTCCTACCCTGGCCCA
>PVJO010021322.1:0-30274 GCA_004026905.1 Hystrix cristata | reverse complement strand
CTGGCTGGGGGCACTGTTGGGGGCCTCCTGGTGGATGGCCTCACAGGATAGGACACAGGTGCATGAAAGAGTCATGGGGCTGGGGTTTTAGCTCATTGGTAAAATGCTTGCCTACCAAGCACAAGGCCCCGAGTTCGATCCCCGGAACAAAAAAAACACCAAACAAAAACAAAAACAAAACAAAAACAAAAAATGGGACTTGAGTTGTTACAATTAGAGGAAACAAAGGGTAACCGTTTTGATAACTATTAAGTGCTACCACCCAAACGGGTGGTTCTTGTCTGTCTTGGCTGCAGTTGTAGGAGGAGAAGGTGGAAAGAGGATGGTAAAGAGCCCAGACAAGCAGGTGAAGGAATTTAGGAATCAACAATCTCATATGCTTTGAGCTTTGTCTCTTCAGCTCTCTGTTGGTGGCAAGTTAAACTAAACTGAAAGATTCTTAGAGTCTTTCTTCCTCAGAACGCTCAGTGTCAGCAACAGTAATTTCTAATTTGGGAGAGAGGTTTGAAGAGAATTCTTTTGCTCCATCTCTATCTGATTACATAATCTCCCTTATCCTTCTTCAAAGTGTTTTATGACAAAGAAAACAACTTTTTAATGATCCTGATCCCTGGCCTGTGAGCTGTCACTTTAGATGCCGGGTGTAAGGACTTATTTCATTAAACATGGTTTGATTTGTGCCACACCTGCATTGTAGGGACTCTCTATATTTTTCTCTGTCAGTCTTGAATTCCAGTGGTTACGTTCATTATCTATGCAAAATTACTCATAAAATCATTATTTTTTGGAAAGAATGTTGTCATATTTCTTAGGTTAAGAACATTGAATTTAAATTTCTGTTCTATTGCATGACAGATAAACTTGACTACTCCTGAGATTCGTTTGTACTTATGATATTCAGAAAGAATGAGTAAGACCGTGCAAAAAGATTTAAAATAATACCCCCAAACTTGGAAATAAGACTGCTATGCGAAAGCCTATGAAGTCAATGGCAAATGGACTATCTGTGAAAGTTGAAATAGCTCTGAGACTTGTGAAAACTGACTGTATTTGAAGGGAGACACTAACAGATGTTTGAAAAAGGGCACTGAATCTCTTATCACTCAGAAATGGTATTGGTTAGCCACTGAAAAAATAAGAAATACAAACTGTCAGAGGCAAAGGCTGGCTATGCGCATTTCAACTCTGTCTTGCATGAAGATTCCTTATTTGGCCAAGAGGCAGTTTTGGTTTACTAAGCTGAGATATTTCAGAATCTGAAGACGGATAGAGTGAGATATCAAAATCTCATTAGTCACTTTTCATTCTGCGCTCCCCAGTCAGCCTTCTGACCCTCTGCGTTTTGATGAAGGTACGGCCCGGAGGGGTCAAGAGCTTGGTCAGGCCGATAAGGACATCCAGTGACCTATTACCCACTGTGCACTGTGGCTAGACTTTTCATTCTACATCAGCCAGTTGGTATTTTGGTTTTCAGAATCAGAGTTTTTCTAGTGCGGTGCTACATCTCCGAATCTGACTGACCCTGGGTTATTGACCCAGTCAGAGTGCAGCTCATTTATCAAGGTTGCTAATGAATTCCACGTTGTAAATTAGTGGTCACTTCTCTGCTTTCATGGTCTCTCATGACTCAGGAGCATTTGAGAGTACCTTGCTTCCTTCTTGAAACCCTTTCTTCTCAAGTCACTTATGATTCCTCTCCACTCTGGCATTCCTCTGGTTTTACCCACGTTCCTCACTCTGCTTGACCTTGATGTTAGGGAGGATCTGGTTGTTTCTCACCAAGAACTCTGGTTAAAACTGTGATCTTCCTCAATTCTCTAACTGAAACCATGAGTTGGTGCCTGTAAGATATATATCTGTCCCTTAAGCACCAGACTCACATTTCCATCTGCTTATTCAATGTCTTTGCTTGGCTATCTTATAGACATTTCTAAATTTATAGGTCTAGAAGATCACTCTTTTTTTCATATTTTCTTTTGTTAGTGCAGATTGGTTATGCGTGTTAATGGGTTTCATTTTAGCAGATTTCTACACACACATAACGTACTTTGATCATTTTCACCTCCCACCCTTAGCCCCACCATATCCCCTAGATTCACATTTGAGGGGGGTTTTCAATGCGTAGTATACATTTGGCTCACATCCATCTCCCCTATTACCCACCCTGGCATCCCCCTTCCCTCTTGGCTATCCTCCCTCCCTCCTCCCCATCCCCCCATCCTCCCTCCCGCCCTCTGCTCACCCGTTGATCACTGGAGCTGTGGCTCTCTACGGGCTTATTTTGTGCTTGTGGAATCAGGTTCTCTTCTGTACCATGGGAGCCTAGGTTAGCTTTCCAGACTGCTTCACTTTTTTCTGTGTGTTGCCTTTCACTTCTGCATGATTTTTACCTCTCTTGCCAGCTCCTTCTTGATTCCTGAAGTGCTTCTCCTTCTAGATAAGTAGTTTTCTAGGTGTCTCAATTCCAGGTCTCAGGGAGGCTGTGATTTGCTGCCGACTTCTACTCCGTTGTCTTGAAAGTCTCAAGAACATAACTCTCGATGTCACTACTAAACCTGCTCCTCGCCCAGTCTTCTCTATGTCAGACTTTGACCAAAACTTAGCGTTGTTTTAATTTGCATTTTTCTAATGGCTGGAGATGTTGAGCATTTTTTCATACATTTGTTAACCAATTGTAGTTCTTCCTCTGAGAAGGACCTGTTCATTTCTCTGGCCATTTCTTGACTGGGTCTTTAATTTTAGGTGGTCTAATATTTTGAGTTCTTTGTATATTCTGGATATTAGCTCCCTATCTGAGGATTTGCTGTAGGTTGTCTCTTCACTCTACTAATTGATTCTTTTGCTATACAGAAGCTTTTTAATCTGATAAAATCCTGTTTGTTGATTCTTGCTGTTATTTCTTATGCCATTGAGGTAGCAAATCCTTTCTTACACTTATGTCTTCAAGTGTCTTACCTATTTTGTCTTCCAGTAGGTTTAATGTTTCTGTTTTGATGTTTAGATCTTTGATTTATTTTGATTTTAATTCAGTGTAAGGTGAGAGATATGGGTCCACTTGCAATCTTCTGTAATCTTCTGCAAACCAGCACCACTTATTGAAATGTATGCGCTTGGCTCCTTTGTCAAAGATCAAATAGCTGAATGTGTCTGGGGATGTTTCTGTATCCTCTATTCTCTTCCACTGAGCCACATTATCTGTTTTTGTTCCAGTACCATGCTGTGTTTATCACTATTGCTTTGTAGTATGGCTTGAAGTTTAGTATTCTTGTTGCCCAAAATTGCTTTTGCCATTCTGTGTCTCTACTGGTTCTATATAAATTTTAGGATTGTTTTCTCTAGTTCTGTAAAGTACGCTGTTGGATTGGAACTGCACTGAATCTGCATTGAATAACAGTTTTGAGAGTGTAGCCACTTTGACAATATTGGTTCTACCCATCCAGGAGCAGGGGACATCTTTCCATTTTCTGATGTCCTCTTCAATTTCCTTTTTTAGTGTACTGTAGTTTTCTTTGCAAGAATATCTGGTAATTTAATAAGGATATGCCTTGGTGAGCTTCTTTTTTGTATATTTGTTTGGTGCTCTTTAAGCACCATTTACTTATATTTTGAACTATTACATTTGGGAAATTTTCTTCTATGGTTTCTGTAAACATTTTAGTAAATTCGTCTGTGTTATCGTCTAGCTTTTCTCTAACTCCGGTTAGCTTTAGATTGGTCTTATTGTCATCTACTCGCTGCTGAATAATCTTCTCTTGTTCCCTTATTTTCTTCGTGGCTTCTTTGTGTACTTCACCATAATCCTCTATTTTGTCCTCGATTTCAGAGACTCTGTCTTCACACTGGTCATTTCTATAATTTATGAATTCTATATAGTTTTTTATTTTAGATGTTTCTGTCTGACATCTTTTCAAGGATTCTATATCCTTTTTGAATGCATCCTTCAAGTTTTGAACTATTTTGGTTAGCTTGTCCAGTTTTTTTGGATTATTTTCCCCAGATTCACGATGGGCATATTGAGTGACATTGCTGCGAATTTTTGGTTCATTTCCTCTTTGAACTCCTCAAGTTTTTTCACCCCTCCTAGAAACTTTTCATAGAGTTTTGCTACCTGGTATTTGCTTTCCTCTCCCTTCGTGACCATTTTCTCTGCCTTAGGAGAGCTGGGAGACCTCCAGTGTCTTCTGTTGCCTCGCTTTCCCATCCTCCCATGTGTGTGCATATCCATGTTTTTTTGTTGGTTTATGTTTATATTTTTATGTGTCCGATTCTTTCCCCTTCTTTTTTAGTAAGATGTTGCCTCCCCACGGAGTTGTTTCAGCTCGGCATGTCCAGTGGTAGTATTTACCCCGTTTGCTATTTACTTTAAGTGATTTGGTCTCTGTCGCTATGTTTTTCAGAAAGAATTACTTCTAGTTATAACAGTGTCAACTTTTCAGGGATATTATCCAGGCTCAGCTAGCTATCGGCCTTGGGCCTGTCCCGGGATCCTACCATCTTCATCTTTATCTGTTAGGGAGGGAAGAGTGCAGTCTCTTTGGCCTAATAGCTGGTTCTTTGGTAACAGACTGTCATTGTTTATGACAATCTAGATATTGGGATACGTGGAACACCAGCTGATTGCAACAGCCATGTTCCCTTCGCTACAGTATTACGACCAACAGTATCAAGAGGTTTGGGCACCAACTGAATAAAGACAAACTCTAATAACTAACACTGTACCACCTTTAACAGTAGGAACAAGAGCTATAGTTGTAGAATAAACTCTAAGACCAACTACGTATTTATATACAGTAAATATAGCAATTTTATCTCCTTTCAAAACAGAACAGTATTCAGCCATAGTAAGATATAGCTAACTACCTACAAATTCGTAAGGATAAATGGTGTGGGTATGGAAGAATGATGAAAAGAGAAAAAAGGAATAGTTATGAAAAATTAAACAATGGAAGATAGGAAGAAGGTGCAACGATTGATGTAAAAGTTTCTGTTAAGGAGTAAAGGAAAATTAGTAGTAGTAAGATGACAGTAACAGAAAAAAACCCAACTAGCATCAGGCTAAATAATAGGGAGTGGAGATTAACCAAGAGGAAAAGAAAATAAGAAGTACTCAGGAAACAGGTTGAAAGAGAGATAGTAAGAAAAGAGGAAGAGAAAAAAGGGAGGACCTATTCAAACAATTAAAAATTATGCTTATAAAAGAGAGAATAAAAAATGGGTGATACAACTCCAAACTCCAGCAACAGTAAAATAATTAGTAGTAATAATAATAAAAAGGAGGAGGAGAAAAGAAAAATAATTGGGTTAAATGAAAGGAGAAGGGGAAAAAATAAAAAAAGAGAGAAAAAAAAGAATGCTATGTATTTCCAGATGAATTTTTTTTTCAGAGCCTGAAATGTTGTCTTGTGAGTCACATTCCTCTTTGCCCCTCTTTATAGTCTGTGGGTTTTTGTGGAGATTTCTCAGTTCGGGTGATCCCCTGTCTGTAAAACCCTGTTTGTGGTAACTCTTCAAGCCGGGGCATCTGACCAGGAAAGGTGTGGATCACTGGATTCTGAGGCTCCCGGTATAGATTCCTGCTGGTAGGGGCCAACCCTGGGTACATGATGTATACTCCACTGTCTGTGGGACCAGCTCCAGACACCAGGTGGAGGCTCATGTTGCCTCAGGGTGCCCAGTGGAGATCCAAATGTTCCTGGGATTGATGGGGAGAGATTCTAGCAGGCCCAGTGAGGGCAAAGGCGTCCAGAGTGCCAGACAAAATGGGCAGATCCTTAACCAGGCAGAGAGGGCTGGCCTGTTGCACCAGGCAGGGACTGTGCCTTGGACTCTGGCAAAATGCAAAGTGGACACTCTGATGTGCCCACAGTGGGGGCAGTGTGCCTGGTACTGAATGGATGCTGCCACACAGTCCAAGTGTACCAGGCAGAGACTCGTGGGGGAGTGGAACACCCTGTAGAAACCCAGGCTGCCCAGGGATGGTGATAGATGTCAGACAGAGTCTCTGGCAGTCTCAGATTGGAGAAGGGCAGTTGGAGCTGGGTATAGACTCAAGCAAACCAGAGTGCTGAGTATGAACTCAAACCAGACCAGTGTTAGCTCTGTGTGCTGGGTGAATGTCCCAGTTGGTGTGGGACCAACTTCAGGCTCCTGGCAGTGACTCAGTGTGCCTGGTGTCCAGTATCAAAGATTCTTAATACATGCAATGATTGTTTATCTTCTCTGAATCTGAGATCAGGTGGGTGGCAAGGAGCCTCTCCCATTCCTGATCACTCTCCCCTGGCGTGTGTCAGCAAAAATGCTGCCAGGCTGGAGCTTCCTCAGCCTTGTTTGGAGAGGGGACAATGAGAAGAAGGTGAGCATACACCATATGTCTATCCTGTGAGGCTAGACTCTGCTGCCCTACTTGGATCTCGCTAGCTATTTGGGAAGTTTTCAGAATGGCTGTTTCCATGATGGGTAAAGACAGGGGCCCTGTGGGCTGGCACTGTTGGACTGGTTCCCCTCTGTTTTACTCCCATGTGTAGGTTTTGTTTGATCTACAAGACTCTTCTTTCAAATTGATTTTTTGTATCACGGTGTCTGTCCTTCCCTTTCCAGTGACTTGTTTTTTAGTTGATCTTCTCTGAGTCTCTCAGATGTGACTCCTCCTCTATTTAGCCATGTTGGATCCTTCCAAAGTTTCAATTTGTCTGTTTTTTTTTTATCAGTGTGGACTCATGAATTTTTCAGTGGATTATAATGTTTACTGTCACTTGTCCCCAGTGGCTGTCATAATTGTCCCCGGTTTGGCTAGTGGGATCTTTTGTCATTCTTGAGCACCTCCTTGCTGTCTGGAGCAACAAGGTGTTTCAGCATCTCCCATCTCTAGCTCTGGAATCAGCTGTTTTCCAGGGAGCCGCGCCTTTCTTTGGAGGAGAAAGATACCTGGAAAGAAGATCTGGGTGGTGAGTGTGCTCATCGCTGTTGGGACCTTCTTTTTCTAGGTCTCCTCAGTGGGCAGAATGAGGACCCACCCCCCTGACATCTATGTCTGCACACTTTTGTGTCGTGTGGACTCAAGTCCATGACGTTAACACCAGTTCCTCTAACTCTCATCCAGCACCACAGGACTGACCATGGGTTTCTTGTCTTGTAATTACTTCTGTGATAATGAAAGCCTGGTTCTCATTAGGCTTAATGTGTTTTTCAATCGATTGAGCCCTCTCTCGGGGCTCATCATCTGCCACTCTCTTGCTTCCTCCATGCGCACCGCCATCCGTTTTCTTTCCAGTTCCCAGACCAGTCTGCTTATTCACCTCCAGGATTATGCCTTGCTCTACCTTCTCCACAAAACTCTTCTCATGTGGCTTTTCCCGGTGCAGAATCTTCATCTTTCTTGACTCTTTCTGGAATCCTTACTTCTGGTCCCTTTCATATTAGCTCTTTGAGCCTGAAGGAAAATATTCTCACTTGCAATTTTGGCAAGACTATCAAGCCTAATGAAGAAGTGTGCTCCCTGAATACAGTTGGTATTTAAAGGGGAAAATTTGCAAATAGTTATGATTACATTCATTATTCTCATCAAGCGAGTGAATAACAAACCTATCGTATTATTGTCATATTACCTGCATGCGAGTGTGACAAAAGCAGATACAGTTAATGTCTTCAGGAAAGAACTCAAAACCATTTTCAAGATAAGAGTTAGGGTGTGTGTTGGTCAGCTTTGTGTCACCACAGTGGAATACCTGAAGAAATTGACAGAGAGGGAAAGTTTATCTTAGTTCTCAGTTTTGGACATTCTAGTCCAAGATCTGGTGGCCTCATTGCTTTGGGTCTCTGGTGAGAGTAGAACTGACCACCTGATGGCTCTGTCTGCTTACATTTCAGTTGAGAAACAGATGTGTGTGTGTGTGTGTGGGGGGGAGAGAGACTGAGTCCCAATCCCCTAGAGAGTGTGCCCCCAATGTCCTAAGGATCTTTGCAAGCCTTCACCACCCAAAGGTGCTGCCATCTCCCAGTAGTGCCACCCTGGACCACTGGGTGACAGGCATATAATATAGTAGGCTCCCAGTGTATTTTTATTGAATTAACAAATGAAGAAATTCACCTCTGAGCATATGAAGCTGATGGGCCATGGATAATGGACAAATGGCATTTTTTTGGTCTTTAGAGCAAAAGGTTTACCTGCAGTCATGTCCTCCACCTTGACATTGGGGATTTACTTTCTACTATTTATCAAATAGAAATCTTTGCTACTTTCCACTGCCTGAAACGTCATCATTCGTTCATTCATTCATCCATTCAACTTTGGCAGTCCCCCTGTCCCATTCCTCGGGAATGCCACAGTACTGTTCTGCTTTATATTATTGTGAAGTTTGCAGGTGTGAAATTCCTGCGGTCTGGGAATGAGGGGCTTTTGGAAAGCCGTGATGAAATTCAGTCCTGCTGATCAGCTTTCCCTTTCTCTCATTAAAAATTTGAATGAGAAGTTTCTTTTTTTTTTTTTTAGAAATTCTCCAGAACACTGTATTGTTCTAGTTTGCTCTTTTGCCCTCCATGTGAAGCCACAGTAGGCCAATATATTTATCTTCACCAGTATTTGGAATCAAACAGACCTCCATTCAAATCTGCCCCTAACAAGCCATTAACTAGCGAGCATAGGCAAATTCCTTAGCCTCTCTCACTACCAGTTACAGTGTTTGTAAAATGAAGCAATTAATGCCCCCTAGATGCTATTGTTATGAAGACTAATCAGGAGAACACAATGTAGACGCCCGGAAGAGTTGATGATCCCCAAACATGGGCTTAGTGAATGAATAACAATGTGTCATTTTCTATTAATGTTTGTAAGCATGACTCCCACGTAGACCTGATGACAGGGAATATGGTTTCTGCTGGCATCTCGGGGACTCTGACTGTAGTAATCTCTCCATAAATGATGACGGAATGAGTAGATGGATGGACGGATGAAGGAGAACTGGTAGCAGTGGGCAAGTAAAGGAGGAGACAGAGTTGTTTCACCAATAAGTTCTTCATTAAATTATAATTCTGTGAATTTACTAAAAAGTGGGAGTACAGTAGAACAAATAATTGATTTTGCAGAAGTTGTGAAGAAAATGTGAGTGACCCAACAAGGCTGCGGATGAAGCAGATTTCTTGACCTCTCAGAGTGAATCGCCTTCCAGTTGGATATCTCCTAGGTTTGAGCAGCTGCCACAGTATTTGGGTAAAGAAAGCAGGTTTTTCTTTTAGGAGGTAGTTTAAAAAAACAGCACATATTGTCATGTCACCAGGTCTTTTCCTTTCCTAAAAATAGATGAATGTTTTGCAGAGACAGCTCTCCTCCTGTTGCAATGAATTTGTAATAGATTAAGATGAGTTTTGCAAGTGAGATCATAATAATCACAGAACTCGAGGTACATGATTTCCACTATTAATCATCTTCAGTGGTTTAGCAGTACAAAAGTTCAAGATATCAAAAATCACTGTGGTTTTTTATTACCACCTCCTCTTTTTTCCTCTCAGGAATAATCACGTACTAAATGCACGTGTATCAAGGCAGAAATATCTCACTTGAAGAGCTTGTACTGAAATTTTACACTGGGAGGGAACTATTTTTGAGAAGATTTTGATTCAATAAATCACTGGGGCAACATAGATCCTGATAGTGTGATGTGGCAGCAACTAAAGAAACAAAAGTCACATCAAGATTGCGTGAGATTTTGAGGGTGAGAGGAGAGAGTAGAGACCAGGAAGAGGGTGGAGAAGATCAGAGAGGGGAACGGTTAGCAATGCAATCAAGACCACAGCTTAAATTGTAAAAGCTACCAAGGATCTTTGGGAAAAAGGATTATGTAAATTTCAAGTTGTTTCTACTATTGGGATGTAAACTATCTCTGGAAACATTAAAAAATTCTTTGGGTGGGAATTATGGGCAGGCTGAGTTTACTTCTGGGTTGACAGAGCTCCAAACAGGAAAATCAGGAGCACAATGAAGATTGTGTCCTTGACAAACTCTAGACAGCTCCTCGAGGCTCTTTTTTGACAAGCCCCTATGCTTGGGATTTGTCTTCAAGAGACCAGTTTTATCAAGAATCCTGCTCAATTAGTTTAGCCAGAACTTCCACTCTGATATCTGATTAAATCCTCCCCCACCAATCCTGTCAAACAATTTAACTGAATCCCCTTCGCCCTAAATGTTTCCTCTTAGGAATTTTCTCTCCACTGATCCCACCTTGCTCCTTGGCTGTCCACTCTCACAGTCCATGCTCTGCTCAGAATTGAGCCCACTTTCCCACTGAAGTCTATTCTGCTCTTGATGTTTCCCCTGGATAAAATCTGCTTTTGCCTCTTTCCCTGTCCATCTTCAGCTGTCTTTAAAAAGCAGAAGGTTAGCACCAGAGACAGTGTAGACAGGGACGCTGTAGAACTGTCCTTGATTCTCCACATCCCACAACAATTCTGGGGAGCATTTCAGGATTTTCACAATTCTCTGGAAAGATTAATTTTGATCTAGATTTTTTTATGTTAAAAGAAGGGAGAACAGAGGAGTGGGTAGGAGTGTGAGTTTGAATCTCTGTGCCCTGTATGACCGTGGGCAATTTCCTTAGATTTTGTAATGAGGTTTATTGTAATAGCAGCAACTACTTCACAGGGGCAGGACTCAGTTAGATGAGCAAGGAAAGCACAGTCCCTGGGACATCACAAGCATTTCTTAAGTGTTAGACGCTATTGTAATTGTCGAGGAAACCTATTTCTATTGTATTTCTGGCCAGCATTGTTCTTTGACTTAGGGGATGTGGGCATTGAACCCCGCCAGGGCTCGTACCTTCCAAAGCAGCGGCTGCGTGTGTCTCAGTTGTTGCAGAATTCTGTCACTGTCTCTTCAGGCTGGCAACACCCACCCCTCGAATGCAGAAAATATCTTCTTCCTGAGGCTCTAACCATAGCTCACCAACAATCACCCCCAACTTTTGGAAATGAGGGCTTTGGAAATGTGCCTTATCATCACACAGATGGATCATTTAGTTTACGTAACTTTTTAGAGTTTTCAAAGGGCTGTGCACACCAGCCTCATGAATAAAGGTAACTGTAGCCTCGCTGTGCAAATGAAAGATTGTGGCTCAGAAAGGCTATTCGATTATCCATCTCGCCTGATCTGAGGTGGCTGCAAAATGGAACTCAGGACTTTTGACTCTTTTCTGTTAGTGTTTGGGACTGGGAAGTACTGTTCCTTATTCATATCATCTAAAGTTGCTCTAACATCTACAAACTCCCGTCCAGAGAAAGAAAAGCAGAGGAAGATAGCTTTGAGCTAATTTGCATATTAAAAGAATTAGTTCTAATTAAATGCAGACTTCTAGCACTAATCTTCTATATTTCCTTTATGTGAATTGGTGATTTGCTGTTGTCAGCTAACTAATTTAAGAAAGCTTCAGATGCCATCCTTGGAGAAATTCTGCTTTAGTCTTCTTCACAAACCCAAAGACACGTTGTCCTTGAACTTTCTTTCCATCTTTCTTCTTCTCACAGCTCAAAATAACACCAACCTGGAGGAGATAGAGCGCATGCCCTTTCTGAGTTACAAGGCAAATGTCAGGGGCTCATTCGCTTCCTCTGAATCTTCCACTCGCCGTGGTAATCTGGTTTGCCTTCTCATGGGATGACAAAGCGATGATCCCTTCGAGGTCACAGCTTCGGGGGGGGAGGGGCCATTGCATGGGCAAAAGGCGGATGAGGAGGAAGAGGTGGCGGTGGGGAAAGGAACTTTCACTGGTGACGGGAAGCTAGAAATCTTCTTTGTAAAAATCTTACCGTTACCATCTGGTAAGGAGACTGGGTATGAGGCTTTAAAAATTCAAGTGGTGCTAGGAACTGGGCTGAGTACCTGTGGAAATTAGCGACTCACATCTTGAAAGCGTAAAGGGAGAGCTGCCTGAGGCAGAGGGCTGTCGGGTGATTGTGACTGTGGTGTCAGCCCGGCAGCTGGGGCTGCTTAAAGACCTGCAGTTCACATGGGGTGCAAGGTGTGTGCACAGGGGGCAGGGGGTTCACGTCCGCACTGGAGATCAGAAAGGACCAGAGAAGCCGGGTCAAGGGGCCAGTCGGAGAGTTGGCAAAACCCAGAGACATTTAGCTTCCCTGCAGGACAGAGCACTTAAAATGCTCGTATAGACTCATTTACACATAATTCATTTTGTATCTTCCCAGGGTTCCTCTTTCGAGGGATGTGTCCTAATGTTGCAGCCACTAGCATGTAGGTTTTCATGTTGTTGGTTGTGCCTACTGTTATTCTCTAGCTGGTGGAGGAACTTCTTCTAACTCTGACACTGCAAACTTTGTTTGACTCTCCCTGCTTTACTATCCCAACCGAGGAGGGAGGAGGAGGCTTCAGGAGGGTGACTCCCAACAGAAGGCTCTTCCGGCGCCTCTGACGTCAGCAACAGAAATGGCCTCACGTGCGGGATTTGCAGAGGAAACTATCTGCTCCCATCACTCTGCATATGTACTTAGTGATTGCAAAGCTTTTTGGACAAAGGAAGGTGATACTATTTCTCAGTGTTCACTAACAATGTATAGATTTGAAGTGTGTTTTCCAAGCTTTATATCCAAATGCTAAATGATGCCACGGCTCTTCACAAGCAATTAGGGGAGAGATATGTATCAAGTTAATCTTCTTCCTCTTCACTAATTAATATTTAATGGGTTCCCAGACACCTTACTTGGCTTTGAAAAAGAAAACAAATCTGGAATTTTGTGATAGTTGATGAAATACTTATGAGTCTAGCGACAAGGTAGAAAAGGGAATAAATGGGCCAAATGAACAAGATACGAATTATGTGAAGAACTTTGAATTTAGTGAATCAATCTTATTAGCAAAGTCCTGAGAATCTCTACTCAAGCTAATGGGCTATGCTTCTGAAGTATCAATTTATTTCTTTCTGAAGAAATTATAGTTAAACTGTGGCAGGATCCTTGGCAAGTATTTGAATTTCAGCAACAAGCCTTCTTTCCATTTTTTATAATTGAATTGAATTGAATTCAACCCAGTTCATTTTGAATCATTTTTATTATATGTGTGGACCAAAAATTTGGTGTTAGACTTTTGTGGAGAGATAAACTGTTAAAATAAGATCATAAAAAAAAAATTGTGGTTAAGAGCTCTGGGTTTTGGTCCTGGTTCTTCTCTTTCCTGGTTGTGTAAGTGTGGATGAGTTACTGAACTTTCTCAAACTTCGATTTTCCTACTGAAAAGAGAATATACAGCTGTAATAGTAGCTACTTCCCAGGGTTATTGGGAAGCGCACACACACTGCAGCACAGGGCTGGCATATAGTTAACTTCTTAATAAATGTTAGCTAACATCAAAAGTAGCAACAGAAACTTCTTCTCTAGCTGTGGAAAGGAAAATCGCCCACTGAGGACCCCTTTCTTACTAGTTCTGTAGCAGGTACTGGCAGGCTGCTCTGCAATCCTCTGGCTCCCACGGGGTAAGCAAGGTGTGTGGAGAGAAGACCGATATGCATCAGCCGGAAAGGAAACATGTCCAAGGCGATACAGCAACTTGGGGCTGACAGTTCCTCAGCTGGGAGGTTTTGGCTAAAACTGTAAGCGAAGTTGTCTTAACAATGAGAAAATTCATCACTGCACATAACAGAGTGTCCAGTTTCTGCTGCCGAGTGATGCCGTCGAGGTTCTAAATTCTTTCTGTCTTTCCAGGGTTGACTTCATTCTCAGACTGTGAGTAAGGAGGGCAACTTGCAAAGCATTCAAATAGCGTATGTTTAGAAGCGGAGGAGAAAGGATTTCTTTCTGTGTCTCTTCACAGGATAAAGAAACTTCTGCTAGAATCCCAGCAGCCAACTTTGATCATCTCGTTGGCTGTACGTGGGTTACATGCCTCTCCTGGACCAGTCACTGTCGAGAAGAACAGAATGGCCCTCAAGGCCTGGGACACCCAGGCGTTAAGCCTTTCTCAGGGTCCAGGTGCCCACGGGAACAGAGGCCTGAGCCGAGTCACGGTGACCTGGGAAGTGGGGAAGAGGATGCTTCCTTGGTAGGAACCAGCAGTGCCTACCAGAGGCACCCAAATGTACATGGGAGCCAGGAACACCTTTAACAGCTTTAAAAGCTTGCAGTTGTGTTAGAAGCTTGAACTAGGTGTGAAAGGTGTTGGCTTGACAGGTAATAGTCAGGAGGGCATGGGTTTGGTGGCGAAGGGTAGATTAAGCAGAGGGAAGAACAGGGCAAGGCAAAGGGATGTGAAGCAGTTTGAGACTGGCTTTCTCTCAAGACGGGTAGCAGGAACTGCGTTTGCTCTCCCACCTGGAGTAACCAATAAAACCCAAGAAAAGACATGAATGCTGGACATCAGGCCACTGTGACCTCTGAGACATGGGACCTAACAATTGTTCGGCTTACTCTTTTGAGAATGTTTCCAGGTCATGGCACAGGGAGAAGATGGGATTGAAAAGAAAATATTTTTATGTTTCTTTACTGTCAGGGCCTTCTGAACAGATTTTACTGAAATTTGGAATCTGACCTGAGAACAAATCTTGGAAGTTAATTTACAACTTTACAGATAGTGGGAACTCCAGGGAGATTTACCTAACCCCGGAGATATGCGTTTATATCGTAAGAGGGGATGGAGTCCAGGACTCGGAGACTTCTCTGAGTTGTAAAACTGGAGTCAGTGGGATTATCTGTTCTCTGGAGAGATTTATTTACATTCCGAAAGGATAGAGTAAGGCATATCCAAGGAGACTCCCCCAGAAGCAGAAAGAGAGGCAACTGCTTCTTCTCTCATACACAAGAAAGAAATTGATTTTTTCTGTTGTCCTTTAGCTATGGGGTGGGCCTCACTCGTGGAAGATGGTTCTTCTTATCTGGTTCTCATTATGTCACCCTGTAGATGTGGGGGGAGTGATGCTATACTGCTACTCTGACTACTGATCTTGCTATGAGTGTAATAAGAAATCTTTGGTCCAAAATTTCAGTGTGCATTAAGGACAAAATTAATAAGGATGGATATTAAAATATAGGGAGACGTATCAAGGCAGGGTTTGGCAGACACCCTAAGTTGGGGAGACTGGAACTGAGAGTTTGGGGAGACCAGGCTATAGTTTGTGAGACTGCCCAGAGGTAGTTGCACAGAGGGAGAGTCCTGGACATCAGTAGGAGTGTCTCGTTGTATAAT
The DNA here is from genome assembly GCA_004026905.1 of Hystrix cristata. Classification (NCBI taxonomy): domain Eukaryota; kingdom Metazoa; phylum Chordata; class Mammalia; order Rodentia; family Hystricidae; genus Hystrix; species Hystrix cristata. The sequence continues at coordinate 15,099 of PVJO010021322.1, read as the reverse complement.
TGGTGGGTTACTGATCAGTGTGTTTGTGTGAGGAAACTTCTCAAAAGTGAGGAAGCACAATTCAAAAGGATTTTGAAAAAGTATAGGCACCCACACAAGTCTAGGAATGTTGTGTGTTCCCACAAGCCAGACTGGAAAAAATCCATAGTTTATGGCACATTGGGGTAAATTGGTAGGAAGGTTTATCTGTAGTAGTAGAGAATAATTTGACCCAGAGTGGAGTCCCAAGAGGTGCTCAGAATCATAAATACAATACCTATTAAGTCCAAACTCTTTCCAGGTAACTAAACTGATCCTCAAACACAATTCACAGGTATGTACAGGAGTTCCAAAATACACAGCAACCATCAAGTTAAAACACACAGTGTCTATCATTAAAACAAAGATTACTATCATATAAAGAAACACAGGAACATGACGCATAATGAGGAAAATAATCAAAACCAACCTACAGCTGACACAGATGTTAAAATGAGAAGAGAAATAAATTTAAACAATTGCTGAACCATATTCTATGTGTTCAGAAGGTTAATTAGAGAAATTCAAGACACAAAAGAAGCCTATATTGACTCTCTAGAGATGAAAACTATAATACTTGACATAAAAATACAATTTATGGCACTCACAGCAGGTTACACTTGAGAAAAAAAGGTAAGTAAAGTTGAAGATACAGCAATGGAGATTCTTCAAAATAAAACTAGCGTGACAAGAAAATTATTTCATATGAAAGAGCATCAAGGAGTTAAGAGAGAACTTTTTTTTGGCTCATATACATGCAGCTGGCATCCCAAAGGAAAGGAAGTGTTATGTTAGCTAGGACAGAAAACATAGTTGAAGAAATAATTGCTGAGATATCTCCAAATTTAATAAAAACTCTAATTAAAATATGAGCACAAGAAACATAAAGAAAGCTACACTGAGATATGTAGTCATCAAATTGCTCAAAACCAATAACAAAGAACCTTAAAAGCACCTGGAGAAGAAAAGGCACATTAAATATAGATGAAAAAAGATAAGAGTGGCAGGAAATTTCCTGTCAGAAACAATGAAGGAAATGGTATTGGTAGGTTGGAGGGTTATAAACAATTAGTCTTGGCAACACTTAAGGCATGGAGTGGTTAAGGGCGGACAGGTAGGGGGATATGGCAGGAGACACGTCTGTCTGCACAGGTTTGCTGGAATCAGATGAGGAAAAATTTTGGGTGCTCTTTTATAGACATTGGCACTTATCTCAGAGATTATGGAGAGATATTAGAGACTTCTGGGCAGGAAAATGTCTGACTCGCATGTTAGAAAGATCATGGTATTCATTACCCAGGTATTAACACACAGAAGAACAAATGACTGGGAAAGGAAGTTTGGAAGATCAAGAGACAGGAGAACAGAGAGTGTAACTGTAGGGAAACTCATGCACTCATGTCATTCATTCACTCATTCACTCATTTGTTCATTCAACATCTACCTAAGTGCTACTTACCAAACTAGGAGCCCGTACCTCAAGATGGTATGTGGGGCCAAGTAGCTGAATATGTAAAGCATGTGAGGCTGCAAGTATGTTGTAGACATCTTTCTGTGGCAATACAAGTAGATGGGCTTTATTCTTTACAGCAGCTTTCATTCATTCATTCATTAAGTATTTTTTGTCCTTTAAATTTTGCAAGGTACAGTGATATCCCTGCATTTACGATGCTTACGTACTAGTTAGGGGTGGGTATAGAATATAGTAACACACAAATCAAATATATAAATGTAGCAGAGCTCATCCCATGAAACACAATAGAGATCTATTTAGTCTTTACTGTGGGCAAATAGCAGGAAGCCTGCTTCAACAGCATTCCTAACAGCTCCAGATTTTTTGTGGTCAAAAATCTGATCACAAATATTACCATCAGGCTTGGCTAGGAAAACTAAATTAGTAATTGAAGAAGTTATAAATTTCAGATTTATTGTTAATATGCAAAAATTATCACCAAATATTGGAAGAATTTTTTTGGAGGGAAAATTTCATTGTATCCTTTATATGCCGAAATTCTCTCAGTTTGTTGGAGTATAGAAGTACATATATTGTAATGTTTAATTATGGTGACCAAACTTGTTAGTTTTATGTAAAATCAAACACTAAGTATTTTCAAATGGTTTAATACTGGAATAGATAATACGTCACACAACTGACAAGAGAGAATTATGCTATATAATTTTAGAAAAAATATATTTTTGTACTAACAGATGTTTATAAAATGTTATACTGCTAATAGTAAGACTAGTAGTAATAGTGATGATTATGAAGATGATTAAGTTATATCATTCTTCTAACCTGTGAAGAGTGTGTACAAGAACTCATACCACTAAACAGAATAATTTTTGAAAACTAAGTTTTACTTAATTCCATTTTGGTCATGTGTATTTTATTTGGGATTTTTTTCATACCTCACAAGGATGGATTAGAAGCAGAATGTTAACTTTGGTCACTCAAAGTATCAGAGGAATGAGAGATTTCTTAATCATGCTCAACAGCATCTGTGAAAAATCATCTTCAGTGATGATGTAATAAAGAATCTTAAGACAATAAAATATCTCAGAAAAACGAGGCACCTATAACACATTTTGCTTACTAACTTGTCTGAAAACACGGGCTGTTAGAATCTTTTCAGGAGATAATTCTTTATATTTATGAGTCTATGACGACTAACACTTAAAAGAACTGTTAAGACATTCGTTATACCTTGTCTATAAATTTCAATAGTTAAAGATGAAGGACTTCTGAGGTATGTAGATGAATCTTAGATAAAAGCTCCTTCTAGAAAACTCATACTGAGAATCTCTTCCTGAGTTATAGTCTGCTTTGAATGCAGAAAGCAGTAACATCATTAAATGTTCTACTTTTGTAAATCATACATCAAAAATTTGGGCGTGCAGAGACAACCAGATGTCTTTCTTAAAGTTTGACAGCCTAGTGGATTAATGATAAATTCCACTCTGGTCCTGTTAACTAGCTTGCTGAAAGATGTCAGCTCTCTCACAGCCAGCAACACTGTGGATCTGATTGAAGAAATAGTTATCGAATAGAAAATGAGAGAAGAAAATGTCATGTGATTGACATTGACAATGGAACAAACATGGGGTAGGCTATGTGTGATTTGAGAACTACAATCAATATTTTGTTCATACCCTTTAGTTGGGTATTTAGAAAGTAATTATACACAGAAGACTAGAACAGCATTACTAGACCATCACCCTGAGAGGAGGGGCCATCTTTCAGCATTCTTCTTTGGCTACAGACAAGCCTCAATTGGTGTGGTTTAGGTCGGCAACATCCTCCACAGCTCTCATGTGCTCAGAGGTGGAGCTGTGGAGGGTGGTTGGATCATGAGGGTGCTGTACATCCCCAGTTCCTCCCTTCTCCCTTTGTTTCCTGGCTGCCATGGCACGAGCAGTCTCATGGCAGGCCCTTCTACCATAACATTTCTGCCTTGGAGTGGCTGACCATAGACTGAATCCACCGAAACTGTGAGCCAACAGAAACCTCTCTTCCTTCAAGTCTTAGGTGTTGGATATTATGTTCCAGTGACAAAAAAAATCAATATTTTGTTCATACCATTTAGTTGAGTATTTAGAAAATAATCGTAGTGCAGAAGAGTATAACAAGTTACTAAGTCACCAGCCAGAAAGGAGAGGCCACCTGTCAACGTTCCTCTTTAGTCAAAGATAAGTTTGACGACCTACAAGACATTTTGAACTGCCCCATCAAGGACTTATACAACATGTTCAAACATTATGGCATGACAGCTATTCCATGTTGAAAAAGTTATGTGAACAAAGAAAGTTTTAACACCATACATCCTCAGGGACAGGTTCTAGGGCCTACTGAGGTTACTGAGATCTGGGGCTGTCCCAATCCCTTCACACAGTCCTTAATATTTGCATAGAACCTGCACACCCCCTCCTGTAGTCTTTAAATCATCTCTAGATTACTTATAATACTTTATAAATGCAAATGCTATATAAATAGTTGTTATACTGCATTGTTTAGGACTACTGACAAGGAAAAAGTCTGTTCATGTTCAGTGCAGGTGCAATTTATTTCCAAAATATTTTTGACTGGTGACCGATTGAATCTGTGGGTGTGGAACTCCCAGATACAGAAGGAAACCTATCAACCCCTCCAGCAGCCAAAGAATTGCTTGACGATGAGGAGTCTGCTTTTAGAACTCACTGGAAAGGTGACCAGACCACTGGAAAGGCAACCAGTTTGTGAATACCTGAGCAGCACCGAAATAAAACAAAACAAAACAAAACCAAAGTGGTAGTAAGAGGGGCTGGGGATATAGTTCAGTGGTTAGAGTGCTTGCCTTGCAAGCACAAGGCCCCGAGTTCGATCCCCAGCACTCAAAAAAAAAAAAAAAGTGGTAGTGAGAGATGTGGGTGCAAGTTTGGTTCAGAAAATGTGGCTGTACACACACTCATTACAGGGCGCCATTCTTCATCCTCTTGTTTGACCACAGTGAAGGTGCTGTTCTGCTCTTCATGCGCTAGAGACAGATACGGATGCAAAGTCAAAGTTAATTTTATTATGTTGAAATGAAACTATATTGTTCTGCTGCAGTATTTTTAGACCCAGGTTATGGGCAGGTTTTAAAAAGGTGATTCTGTGGTATGACAGACACGTACAACAATATTAGGAACACCCGGCAAGCGCCAGAAAACACCTCCAAGGCATGCTCAGAGTCTGCAGGTGGGTCAGCCACTGCTGTCACCCACAGAGAGAAAGGAGAGCCCACGAGGACCCAGAATGAAAGAGCAGCCCTCCAATATCCTGGCCCCTTGACTCTCCGCTGTAACACTGAGAGTGCTGTGACACTGCCGTGTGTGGTACAGTGACCGCGAGAGCAATCTGCCAAGCTGCGGAGTGTCATTCATGTACTACCTGACTTTAAATATTTGACTGTTAAATTTTAATAAAAAAGTCAAATAGTAACTTTGAGACCAAATGTCACATTTACTGTGGAGCCCAGGAGTTGATTGTATGTTGATTTTCATGAAGTATCAATTTCAATACATTAAAGATGACGGTAGGTTGGACTGAGACAGTGACCTTGGCAGGAATGAGTGGTGGTTAGATTCTGAATCTATCACAAAGTAGAACTGGCAGTATTTGTCAAGGTGTGGTGTGTGACGAAGGAGAGCACATGAAATGACTTGAAGGTTTGGGGCCTGTGCCCTTGGTCGAGTGGAACTGCCACTCCTAAGAGGCAGAGGGCTGGAAAAGGTACTTTAAGAGTGGTGGTGAAAGGGGTCGAGGAGTTAGCCCAGTAGCTCAGTGGTAGAGCGCTTGCCTCGGAAGTATGAGGCCCTGAGTTCGATCGCCAGCACCAAAACCAAACCAAACCAAAGTGGTGGTGAGAGATGTGGGTGCAAGTTTGGTTCAGAATATGTTAAATTTGAGGCTACTTGCTGCCTTCCCCAGATTTCCCTTCACAATCTGGATGTCCCCACCTGCACGCCTCCCGCGTGGTACCACTCATCTCCTCCAGCCACCCACCTCATTGTCTCTCTCAGTTCAGCCTGTGGCAGCGCCTTCCAGTAGCTCAGACCAAAACCCTTAGATTCAGCCTTGCATCCTTCCTTTTCACTCCCTTTTCCTCTCTCTCTTTCTCTCTCATTTTTAAAAGAGATTGTATTGTCTCAACATTTAGAATTAAATCCATAATCTGGTGAATTCTCACCACCTTAATTGCTAAAACCTTGTTTCTCAGCCCCCAACATCTCTCCAGAATGTACAGAAGATCCTAATTGGTCTCCTTGTTTATTCCTCCCCCTTCCCAAACCTGTTTTCAATGTAGCTGGTAAAAACATACTTTTAAAACATATATCAAGTAGATCATGTCGCTTACATGCTTAAGTCATCTAAAGCTTCCTTGTTGCACTCTGAGTGAAACAGAAACTCCACATTGGCTTCCAAGTCCCACACAGTCTGGCACCCCTACTCCACCTTGCCTTCCTGACTGTACTCACCACCCGCTATCCCACCCCTTCCTTGCTGTTCCTCTGTGTGCTGGGGCCCATTCCTGCCACGGCCCTTGTACTTACTGTTTCTCCTGCCAGGAATATTCTTCCAGGTACAAGGCCAGGCTCCCCCCTAACTGTGTTGGACAATCACCTTCTCCAGGATGCCAGGCCAGTGGCCAAGCGTCTTCCCCACCCTACTGTATTCTATTATTGTAGCACTTCTCCTTTAACCTGCTTTTCATTTGTTTTAAAATACTCTAAGCATATTCAGTGTCTCACAAGCTTCAGTGTAATGTCGAGGGATAGGACATATGTCTGCATTTGCTGCTAAATTCCAGGCACTTGGAACAATCCTGGCTCCCTGCTGCACTCCCTAAATACTTGCTGGGCATTAAACATTGGACTGTCACTTCACAGATGTCCCTGACCAGAACACCAAAACATCTGGGCAGCAGGATGTGACTACTCATTTGGTGGCTCTTCATATGAATATTAAAAAAGAATCTATGTTTATCGAGAAGGGAGGCTGAGTCCTATGGGGCTATGATATAGAAAGGATAAAGCATTGGAGTGGGGCTCAAATGTTCTTATCCCAGGTACTTCAGCTCTGGCCCTAAATGACCTAAAACAACCCACACAGCCCTACATTACACCTGACAGCTTGAACAGGGAAGTCACCCCAGCATGACCTGACCTGTGTCCAGGCGGAGTGTGCTGTTCATTTACCCTGTAGCTCCCTGGAGATGCCTGGCAGGCAGAGGTCTTTCCAGTATGAAATATTCTCATGGGTGTGTCAGTGCCCCTCAGAGCTGGGAGGCCGAGGAGCTGGTGTGTCTCTGAGCTGAGCCAATGAAATCTGTTCTCCAGTGTTGCCTGTCCAGTCCTTTTTTTGGTAAGAGTGGCTACATGTTTGTCTACATTGTTTATTCTTTTGAAGAACCCGCTGTTTGGTTTATTGATTCTTTTTGTTTTTTGAGACAACGACTTGCTACGTAATTCAAGGGTGGCCTTGAACTCACTGATCCTCCTGCCTCCGCCTCTGGAGTACTGGAATTACAGGCAGGTGCCACCATGCCTAGTGGCTTATTGATTCTTTGTATTGTTTTTCAGTCTTCATTTCCTTAATTTCTGCTCTGATCCTTATAATTTTCTTCTTTGTACTAGATTTGGATTTTTCTTGTTTTTCTAGGATCTTGAGGTTCACCATTAGGTTGTTTATTTGGGTTCACTCTGCTTTACTGATGTGGGGATTCACAGACATAAATGTCCCTTTTAGGGCAATCTTCTTTGTGTCCCATAGGTTCTGGTATGTTCTACTACCATTATCGTTTGTTTCTAGGAGCTAATTTCTTCTGTGACCCATTGCTTATTCAAAAGTGTATTGTTTAATTTCCATGTGTTTACATAATTTCTGGAGTTTCCTTTGCCATTGGTTTCCAGCTTCACTATACTGCAGTCTGATAATATGCATGGGATAATTCTGATTCTTTTGCATTTACGTAAGCAAGTTTTATTTGCTAGTATGTGGTCTGTGTTGGAGAAAATTCCATGTGCTGCTGAGAAGAATGTGTTTCTGTTGTTGGATGGAACATTCTGTAGATATCTATTAAATCCATTTGTTTAAAGGTTTCATTCAGCTAAAATATTTCTTTGTTGAATTTTGTCTAGTGAATCTCTTTGTGGCGATGGGGTATTGAGGTTCCCCAATATATTTGTGTTATGGTTTGTATCTAGATGTCCCCCCAAAGCCTCATGTGCCATACAGGGGGCTCTTCAGCCATGGCTGGATCTAGGATATATGGATATGGATTATGGGCATGTGATCACTGGATCACTCCACTGACTGGATTAGCACAGTTCTTGTTGTGGCTGAGTGGATTTACTGAAAGCAGAAGACCCACCTGGGTATGAGCAGCATTACCCAATAGGCTTATAACCTGAATGGAATAAATAGGGAAAGGGAGGCTTATTGGTGCTCCTTGCTGCTTCCTGCTTGCCACACTATGGACTGTTTCTCCTCTGCCATGCACCTTTGCAATGGCCGTCTTGCCTTGAAGCCAACTGACCATGGACTGAAGTCTCTACAAACTATGAGCTAAAAGAAACCTTTCCTTTTTTAACTTGTGGGGGTCAGGTACTTTGTCTCAGCAACAAGAAAGTAGCCAAGACAATTTGTGTTGATTTTATCTGATCTTTTGTGTCTAGTAATGCTGTTTTAAAAAATTGGGTGTGCCAGTGCAGTGCATATACAGTAGTACCTTGGTTCATGAATTTAATTTATTCTATGATTTTGGAAAAGATGGCCATGTTTATGTTTGTGTGGGAAAGATGGCTGTAGCTGTGTTTGTCACCTGAGGCAGAGTTTGGAAATAAAAACAAAATTTTGCCAAATGCTTCTGTTTGTAAACCAAATTGTTTGCAAACAAAAGTGTTTGGGAACCAAGGTGTTACTGTATAATTGTTACTTCTTCTTGTTGAACTGTTCCCTTAACCAATATATAGTACTTTTCTTGGTCTCTTTTGATCATTTTTGTCTTGAATCCACTTTGTGTGAAAATAGGATAGCTCTCCTGCTTGTTTTCAGGTTCCATTGAAATGGAATATTGTTTTCTAACCTTTGATTTTTACCCCACGAGTTTCCTTTTGGATTAAATATGTTTATTGTACAGAATGTAGTGTTGAGTTTTTTTTTTGTTGTTGTTGATCTATTCTTCCAATCAATGTCTTTTAATTGAGGTACCAAGACCATTCACATTGAGAGTAATTACTGAAAGGTACTGACTTATTCCTATCATTGCATTATTTTCCTGAGGCTAATCTCCACCCAGTTCTCTTCTGCAACTGCTCACCTTGCCTGGTGTATTCATTCTATTAGATTTCTTTAGCATTGTTGGCTTCATTGTCTCCATTTGGCATATCTTTGAGAGGTCTGAATGCTGGTTTGGTGGTCATGAATTTCTCAAGGTTGTCTCCTCCATCAATTTTGAAAGATAGTTGAGCAGGATAAATCAGTCTGAGTTCGAAGTCATTTTCTTGTAGGGCTGAAACACTTTGCTCCAAGCTCTCCTGGCCTTTAAGGTTTGTGTTGAGAAGTCTGCTATAATTGTAATGTGTTTAACTTTATAAATAATTTGTTACTTCCCTCAACAGCTTTTAAGATTCTATTTTTGTGTTGGACTTCTGGAATTCTGACTATGATGTGTCACTGATAAGCTCTTTTCTGATCATGACTATTTAGTGTTCTATATGTCTTGCTTATCTGTATGTTAAGTTCTTTCTCAAAATTTCTCAATGTTCTGCTGTTATTTCTCTAAACAGGTTTTTTATGCCATTTATGTCATCTTCTGATTTTTTGCTAATTCCAGTTAACCTTAGAGTAGTCTTCGTTGTGTCATTTTGCAGTTGTTGAACCCATTATTCACGTTCTCTTATTGTTTTTAAGGCATCTCTGGGTATATGGTGACTGATGTCGCCTCTATCTTCCATTTCTGACACTGTTCTCACGTTGGCCACTTCGTTGCTCCTATTGAATATTTAATCTTTCAGGTTTCTGTTTGGTACCTTTTCATGAAATGTAATTATTTGCTAAACTGATATTTTGTATCATTTTGTTTAGCTCAGCCAGCTTTTTATTAGTGTCTGCAATAAACTCACTGATCATTTTGTATATTAAGTCCATTAGCTGTTTAGTTATGTCTTCCTTGGGCACATTATTGACCTGTTTTCTTTAATCTCTTTTATCATTTCAGCTAATTCAGCCATGTGGCTTTTGATTTCCTCCCCCCCGATGCACCATGGATCAGCTTTGGTGGAGCTGAGAGTTTTTGGTGGCATTTTGTTGCCTCATCTTCTCATGTGGATTTTCTTTTCGTGCTGAAGTTTGTGGGTTGATTATATTGGAAAGACCTTGTTGCTGGTATGGAGATGTCTGTGATTGGTGTCTGCTTTTCAGTAATGCACTTTGGCATTACTAACTATAGACCTTTGCCTCTGTCCCAAGATCTAACTACTTGTGTTTGTTTGGGAGGGGAGTGCACAGGATAACTGGCTCAGCACCCAGTTCTCTGTGGTGTTGAGCCACCACAATATTGTTAGTGAATCAACAATAATAGCATCAAAGACAAACTGGATATTGACACGCCATAAGAACCAATAATGTACACCCTTAATCATAGAAATGAGCTCTATAATTGTAGTACAAACATAAAGCCTAACCAAGTATTGACAAAAAGGAAGTATCTACTAAATGCAACAACTATACCTCCACTAATGATAAAAAGTAATTCATCAGTGATAGCACAGAGTTAACTAAATATTTAAAGATTCATAAAACTTAATGGTTATACTTATAAATATAGAGAGGATGGGGAACAGGTGAATGAAAGAAGTAAAATTTGAAAAGTAAAAGAAAGATGAAGAGGAGAGAAAAGTGAGATAAAGGATCTTATTAAGGATTAGGGGAAATGAATAGAATTAGATAAAGGTAACAGGAAAGAACAAGAAAAGGAAGAAGAAAACAGCAAAATAAAGAACAAATAAGGAGAAAAAAGAAAAAAGTTAAAATTAAAAAATAATAAAAAAGAAATGCTCAAACTCCAAAGAACCAGTGAAAAATATAAAAACACAAGCAAGTGAACAAACAAACAGACAGACAAACAGAATGAATCAAAAAATTTCCTCTGTGTTTTTGAATGAGTAGTTTCTTGGGAACCGGCAGATGGGGAGAGGGATGGTGAGTCACTGCTGAGACCTGTTTTGTCTCTACACCCGTGTTTTTGTGTGTGAATGCTGCATCCTGCCCCACATTTTCCACAGGGTGTGGTCAGTCAATGGTGTCCTCCCTAGGACTATAGTCACTCTTGTGGCTCCCACTTTCCATGTCCTTCTGTAAACCCAAGTCATGGTCTTCTCTGTCTAGCTTTATGGCCTGTGGGTTTGCGAGGCACCCCTCCTGGTCCAGAGGCCCCTCTGTCTGTACACTCTAGGCTGTGACAACCTTCCAAGCCAAGCCCTATCCTTGCTCATGTTGATAGACCACTTAGTTGTCTGCTGCTGTAGGGTGCAGGATAGTCAGGGGGGTGTCAAGCTGTCTGCCTAACTTAATATCAACACTTTCAGACCCAGCCACCTCTGAAAGCCACACATTCCTGGCCTGACTTCTCACCACAGAGAATGTATCCCCCATGTTCCCCTTGGCCTGAGCTGAAACTTCTCAGGGCATCAATGTCCAGCCTGTGTCCTCTCCACGTCTGTCTCCCGTGGTCATCTCCTACCAAGTCATGGTGGCAGGGTGATACCAGAAACCCTGGAGTAAAGCAGCTCTGCAGTTGTTTTGCAGCTCAGCCCCAAACAATTAACTATTTCCCCAAATGGCTCCTGATTAAACCCGCTCAAATATGGTGGGTGCTGTACTAGATGTCTTCTCCAACTCCAGCCTGCCTTGCACAAGGAGTCACCACCAGAGTTTGTAATAGTGGTGGGATTCTCTGGCGGCCAGCACCGTTGGCCCTCTCTGTCATTTATTTCTGCAGTACTGTGTGTTAGAACCTCAGTTTCGGGGGGACACGATTCAGCCCATAAAGAAGGTCCAGGCTTGGGGGTGGGTAGAGGACAGGAAAGTGGTAAAACCAGGTAGCTTCCTTGAATTGTTGAATGGAGGAGAGAAATTCACCTGTGTGAGACTTTGGGACATTCTATAGCCTTAAGTTTTATAGCCTCATTCACCCTTTTATGAGTATAATTTAAGGGCTCAAATTTATAAATAGATCACACATGTACACAGTATATTTATGGGTGAAGGATGGGAAGAAGGTATGCGTTCATCAGAAGAGCACCTCTTTACTTTTTATTAGCATATGTTTGCAGTACATAATGTGAGACTTTGGGACATTTCTGTGGAGTTGGTACATGTATGTAACCCATCCCAAGTCCTTTTTTCATTCTTTTTCCCTCTCCTCCCTCCCAGCTCTCCATCTCTTGATTCTCTTTCCATTTGGAAAGATCTATCTTCCTACTTCCTATTATCTATCTTTTATTTTTCTCTTTATTTCTAGTCTGGGTTTCTCATATATGAGAAACCATGTGATATTTAAGCTTGTATATCTGATTTATTTCACTCAATATTATGGTCTCAAGGTACATCCATTTTTCTAAAAATGACTCAAGTTTATCTTTCTTTATGGCAGAGTAGTACTCCACTGGGTATAAATACATTTCTTTATCCATTCATCTGTTGATTGACATATATACATTCTTCTCAGAAGAATTATAAATGGTCATTATACATGAAGAGATATCCAACATCACTAGCCATTAAAGAAATGTAAATTAAAACAACACCGAGATTCCATCTTACCCCAGGAAGAATGGCCACCACTCTGTTTCTGGCCCTCTGCCTGTGGAATGCCTTCCCCTTGAGGCTCCTTGGGGGCGATGTACTCCATATTAAAGATATTGGTGGGGCTATGGGAGTCCTCTCCTAGCTTACCTTTGGGATGGGAATTGATAACAGGACCCAGGAGAGAATGGTCCTCAGGAAGTGTCAGTCCCACATGATGGGGAACAGCTGCGGGGTACAGGCAAGCAGGCTGGGGTTGAGGAGACCTAACTGTTACCATACAGGCAGAGACTGTGGTTGTGAGACTGTTGGGCGGTTAATCAGTGCATGTTCCAAAGTCACCCATCAGCTAAAATGGCCCTCTTTAGAGAGCACTTGAGTGGCCTGAGGGTCGTCTATGAGGACCTAGATTTTGGTTCTAAGTGTTATTCTCCAGTGACAGTATGCAGGGCTCCTCGGCTGACTCTAGATCAGGGTGGAAAAAGTACAGTGTGAACTTGAGACATTTGTCTTACCTTAAAGCAAGCAAGTATTCACAGAATGCAAGGGACATGATGTGTGAGGGACTCACAGGGCAGCTTAGAGGCTTCTGCTGGCCAAATCTGGGATAATTTGAGCATCGTGATGACCACTGATAGTAACAGAAGAGAACTCAGAGAACAAAATAAAAATCCTTGCATCTATGCTAAAGTAAGTGAATGAGTAAGTAAAACAATGGAGAAGTTGACTCTGTTCCTCACAGTAGAATTCCAGTGAATAAAAGCAGAATTGAAAAGCCTGAAAATCACCAGCTGGCAGCCGCTGTGGTAATAATTATTTCAGGCAGAAGTCTCCACTGGATGCTAAATCCAGAGGGTATGATGAAAAACGGGGATGCTCCCACAGCCTCAATGTGCCTCCCAAAATATATTTATTAATTTCAAGAAAAAAATCTTTGCAGTGGAGCAACCCGGTAGCAATCACTGATCTGTGGGATCCAGGTTAACACCAGCAGTCACGGGACATGTGACATCATGTGTGTCCTGTACCAACATTTCTGCAATATCCTGACGAAATGCAGTCTCAATGTAATCACAAGGGGCCATCAGACAAACACAAATCGAGGAGCTGGGCATTTAGCTCAAGTGTTAGAGTGCTTGCCTAGCAAGAACAAGGCCCTGAGTTCAATCCCCAGCACCACCCGCTCCTCTAAAGAAAAACCAAACACAAATCCAGATATGTCTACAAACTAGCTTTCAAAATATCAAGGCCATGAAAGACAAAGTCAATGAAGAACTATTTCAGATTCAAGAAGATCAAAGACATAGAACAACCTAAAGTAACTATGATACTAGATTTACTCCCGGGTCATTTAAATCCCATTAGTGGGATAACTGGAAAAACGTGCGTAAGATCTATCTGCAAATCAGATAATGGCATTGTAGTAGGAGTGGTGCTGTATCGGTGCTGATTTCCCAAGTTGGGTAATTGAGTTGTGATTATGGAAGAGAAGGTCTTGGTTGTTAGGAACTACAAAGGAAGTACAGTATTTAAAGCTAAAACGCTACCCTGTGCAAAACTTGTTTTTGAATGGTTTAGAAAACAACTTGTATTTCTACACATATGAGAATGATAAAATAAGTGTGATAAATGATCGTAGGGACAGAAAGGACCCCTGGGGAGGGTTAACAGACCACAGTCCTTTACCAGGTAGGAAAAAACAACCTTTGTGTGGCTATCACAGCTAGCAGTTTTCAAGTAGTTTTATGGTATTTCTTCTAAAGCTGACAGGTGTGTGACACTGTTCCAGCAGTGTCCCTCCTAATGCAGGTGGTAGAGCTTACCCACATTCTCCTATCAGTCCACAAAACCAAAACCCTAACAACAAGCACTATATCCGATCAGTCAAGTGTCAATCCTTAGGGCGTTGGAGATGTCCCCCTACCCCACAAAACAGGATTGCTGCCCCAGATCCCGCAGTGTCCCAGCTCCGGGGCCCTGGGCCTTTGTGCCACTTCCTCTTGCAATATCTGTAATAAAGTACTTTCACTTTGCACCAGACTTCTGTCCTGACTCCTCTTCCTCTTTCTACATTGGAGAAAGAGACAGCCCAGCTAGTGTGAGTCTGGGGACCCGAGACTCCAGACCCACTGGACATAACATAATAATACTTGCAGAATCTTGGTGTTGTACATGAGAATTCTTTGTGTTATTTTTATAACTTTCCTGAATGTCTGCAATTTCAAAATTAAAAGTTATGCTATGAAGCCTTTGGAGAGTGGGTGCCGGCTCTGTGTTAATGTGGATCCGCCCGACGTTGGTGGGAAAGTCTGGGCATGCAGGCTGGGCTTCAGAGCTGGGGGAGATTCTGCCGCCTCTATGATAAAAATTAAAGCATTAAATAATAGGATAAAATTTAGTCTTCCTGAGTAATGCCACAATGTCAGGTTTAACGATACGAATGTGGATGGAAATTATGTTGAAACGTGAAAACGGTCTGAAGGCACATGTGTGGTTTAAATGAGTCTTTATAATAATGCCCAGATACATACGTGCCTTTCCTGTTGTTGCTATGATATTGTCTGGGGACTGGAAGGCTGGCACTGAGAAAGACTCAACAGATATCATTAAGAATGGGTAACATTTGTGAATATGATAAGCACTCAGAATGGAACCTGGCAGGAACTGGATTAGCTAAATTGAATCAGGTGTTGTATCAGCCTCGGTAGGGATGTTGCAGACTCGAATCAGGTGGAGGAACCAGAAAATGAGTAACT
>PVJO010021321.1:0-30260 GCA_004026905.1 Hystrix cristata | reverse complement strand
GAGCGTCTTCAGCCTTTTCCCTTCCCCCTCCCGCCGCGTAAACCTAACACTCACAAATCAATTTAAAGTGGGAAAAACAGGAGCAGAGGTATTTCTGGGACTACTTGCCACAGTATCCCCAAGAACAGAAGTTATAAATGTATCGGTGAGGTCCTAACAGAAAGTGAGCATAGTCAAATGTATGTAAACAAAGGCAGAGGTATTTTTGAGACTACTTGCCACAGAATCCCTATGCATAGAGGTTATAAGCCAAGTACGCGTGATAAACTTAAAAGCAAACCTCAATTTTCATTATATTTTACTTTGTCATGACTTGAACTGTCATTTTTATTATAAAATTTTACTTCTCTGTACTAAATTAAGGACAAACTTTTAAAAATGTATCAACAAAACACAAAAAGCAATTCTATCAAAACATTACCAGAAACCTAAACAAGTCTACTAAAATAACTCAAGGAAAACTACTTCTAAAACAATATGGAACAACATTACTAAAGTACCTACTTTGTTATAATTTATTTTTCAATCCCAGCCACTGAGCCAAATAATATTTTGTTTCCTGATAGGACAAATTTGCTAGGCAACATTTCATTGTCCTTTAAAAAATGGTTTTCATTACTTTGTAAGATTTTCTACATCTTCGGACACTAATATTTTTATTTGTTGCTGTTTCTCTAAAGTTCACCCCAAAAATATTTTTTAAAGTGCTAGGAACTGAACCCAGGGCCTCATGCATGCTAGGCAACCATTCTACTGTTACCAGGAGTGATGAATGATGCATCTAAGTTTCTGTACATGATAAACAAAGAATTGGACGTGGCACCCAAAGGTAGGGAGAAAGTTACAAAATTTTAACAGGGCAACAGTACTTTCTGAATGGGCTTGTGCCGGCAAAAAGGAAAATGACACAAGCGCTGAAAGCATTGGATTTAAGAATTTAAAATGTTGGTCCAAGTCTAGGCTGCCTCTCACTGGGGTTTTTAAAGCAGGATTGACAACAGAATTGTCAGAATGCTAAGTCATGTCAGGTGTGTGTTCTTTCCCATAATTCACTGTGTTATAATTGTATGTAGGAGACGCAGTCCATATGCATGAACCTTTAATGGGAGCTCCAAGTGAAGAAAGGTTATCGAAGGTCAAGCCAGCAGGTCTGGCATGCATGTGTACTGGTTGGGGATTTCAGGATTTTCTAGGGTGGCCTAGAAAATTTGTTCTTCACATCTCAGGTAGTACACCTTAGGACAAAGGTGAGAGGTTGGCCCTGGGGCACTGCCTAGGTTCAGCTGAGTGAAGCAGAGTGACTGTACTACCCTATTTTACTAATATCAAGCCATATTCCCAGACCCACACTTACAATTTTTAAAGTTGCATAATATCTCCCCAAATTAATTTAACAACATTCAGAAATTAATGGTTATCCAAATTGTTTCTCTTTTCTTTTCTGCTTTAGTATTTATTACTGCTTGCCTCATGTGAGGTATCTGACAAACATTAGCTGAACTAAATACAGATTCATTATACTTTTAAAAAACTGTTTTTAAGACTGTTTTCCTACAAGCAGAATAAAGGAATCAAAGAGTATAAACTTCTTTATGATTCTTAGGACATAGTTTCCTCTCCAAAAAGGTCGTTTTGTGATCCAAAACAATGTATATATACATCTACTAGAGTATTTGCCAGTGTATTTTATCATTTAGAAAGATTAATATTTTTACATAAAATTTAACCTCTTAAAGTGCTTTACCTTGCAGAGACATAATAGTCCTGGAATGTCATTACTATTTTATTATTTCCCAAAGTATAGAAAATTTAAAATTCTAATTCTGCAAACTCAATTACTGATATTTTAAAACTTTTTAATGAGCTTATTTCAAAGTTCATTTCTAATTTGGAATGTAAATGTCTTCACATTTTAGTACCATTTGCTTGAGACCATTAATCTAAAACAAGTTGGGCAATGTAAGAGCCAGAATTAGGGCAATTTTGTACCAAAGAACAATGAGTTGCTCTTGGATGTTTCTTTCAGAATAGTAATTAAAAATGAGGCAAATAATATAAAAGAAATAAATTAATGAAGGTTTACATATTTATGGCCTGGCCACAATTCTTACATGAACCAGAATTACCTACCTATAGGAAGGAAAATCTGTACTGGGAAGAAGTAGTCTTAGTTTCCCAAAACTTGCAACAGAAATCAAGGTAAATTAACAAATACTATTATATTCAGTTGACTGTGAAGAGATAAGTTCCTTTAACTAGTCCATTTCATCTTTAAAAAACCTATTTCAGGAAATGTTCTATTTCCCCAGTTTGACAATTTAAGGAATCAAATTTGTATTAGGATGAGGGCATTCTAACCTTTTTAATGTTTGTTTTTGTCTGACTGCCATGTTGAAATTGGTCACTCAGTTTTACTACAACTTGCTGATTTTGCTTTTCTGTCTTTTGATTCTAGCATAAATTAATAGCCAGGGAACCTACTATAATTCTGAACAGAGTTCCTTTCCACTAGCTGCGCTGTAGTCCATTTATCACTTTAACCATTTACTAAAATAGTAAGTCACTGCACTAGACTCCCAGGAATCAAACAAGGATGACGAAGACATGATTCCTGTCCTCAAGGAACTGACAATCTAGTAGAGGAAGACAGACAGGCAAACAAATAGGTATAGTACAAAGCAGAGCATGCTGGTTATTAAAGCAGAGGTACAAAGAAAGTTCTACAGGAGAACAGCATGATAAAATTAGTTCTGGTTGGGGTGAACTAGAAGAAAGGCTGAGTCAGGAGAAAAAGCAGTTAGAAAGCTCTGCCCTTTAGAACATGCAGCAGTATTACAGCCCAGCTGGGTTAGGGTCAAAGCCCCACTCCCCACAGAAGGTTCTCCTACAGGAGATGGAGCCAGAACCTTAACCCAGTTAGGTGGGGATGCGCTGATTTCAATTATGACTGCCAACACTTTCCTTCCCTGGTGCGGCTAAATGTGTTTTCACAAGAATTTTACTTTAAGGTAAAAAGTAAATGAGATTTAATAATATATTCAGTAACTTACGCAAAAATGTAAGTTACATCAGCCTACATCATTAGAAATGGGTTCAGGTGGTACCCTGATCATACAAAATCAAACAAAGACAACAAAAAATAGACACCACTTTAGATGTTACATGTTGTGCCCAATGAAAGATGAAGACATAATTTCAGACAAGTAACCTAAGGATTCTATCCACATTTTATTAAAGATGTAATTACTCTTAAGTTTTAAAACTAAACTTTATAATGTACTAATGAGACAACCGGATACATACATAACACACACGTTTTAAAAACCTACAAGTACACGACCTGCTTCTACTGATTTCTAGAACTAAAATGTGGACAAGATAAAATAACCAGTATGTAATATTTTATGGGTATCAAGAGGGAGTGAAAGGAGGAATTACAATTGCAAACACATTTAAATACAAAAAAAAAAGGTAAAACAAGTATGTACACAGCATTAGAAACATTCATTTTGTAGAAAATTAAACACAAAGTGTTAATCCTCACTGTTTCATTCTATTGTTACTTCACATATGGATTCCACAAATTTCTCCAATTTGTAGACATCGCATTTGATTTTGCTACAGGAATTTAAAAATACTGAATTTTATTAAACTGCTGCTCATAAACACCCAAAGCCACCCCCTTACCCTACCCTGTAAAGGGACTGAACCACGTACCTCTGCATAGAGATATACTCCCAGCCCTTTAAAAAGCTTTTTGTTTAAATTTTGAGATGGGTCTTACTATACTGCCAAACTGCCTATACTGGGATTCAACTTTTCATCCTTCTGCCTTAGCCACCCAGAGTGCTGAGATTATAGGCCTGTACCACACCTGGCAAAAGCCTCATTTTAACAAACAGAAACAATACAATGTCAGTCATATGTACTATATATAAATAAATGATGCCAAATTTTAAGAAAATTATTTTCTCAAGTATTACACACATACCTCCCATTTCCTTCTGCTATTATGTTTTACAAGACAAAAAGGGAGGGAATGAGAGAGGGAGGGCTAAAGGCCGGAAGGAAGGAAAAGAGAGCAGAAGAAGGAAGGAAACAAGAAGCTAAGAAGGAAGGCAGCACATCTTACATGAACTAATGAAGACATTTCTACACAAAATTTCTTTAAAAAGTGTAACTCAAAAGGATTTGCTATCAATTAGCTGAACAAACTATGGAACATGACTAAAGGGTTACAATGTATGTAATAATATACAGAAAGCTCCTAAAAACACAACCCCAATAGGCACTGAAAAATCATAATTTACCAAAAAGCAAGCTGCTTTTTAAAGCATGAAAAAATAAAATCCTATTAAGGAAAGGCAAATTTAAAAAATGAAATACCATTTTTAAATGCCCAGTTAACAGAGAATGACACTGCTACATCCTAAGTTACAAAATTTCTCTTGGTTTTGTATTTGTTCGTACTTAAAAACAAGATGTCCTGAAAATAAGCAATTTTACATGCAAGGCTGTGGTAAGTTTAAAACATTCATATACTGACAGGGGACAATGCCAGTCAGAGTAACTTTTCAACAATCTGCAGAGAGGAGATGCTTAGATTTTTGTAGTTTTCAAGTTCATATCTTTTGACTAGTAATTCTACTATTATGAATCTAAATTTCTAAAATAATCAGAAATACAGACAAAAATTTACATACAATACTACTTATCACAGTTAAACACAATGCTCCCCAAATTACAAACAACTATAATACTAAACACTAAGGCAGTAGGTCATTGTAAGATTAAATGTATTATGCAACCATCAAAAATTATCTTGAGTTATTTATTCATGAGGAGAAAGGTATAGAATAAAACATTTTAAGTATAAAAATGCAGGTTCTACAATTTTTAGTTTTAACTAAAACTACATTTTAAAGAAAGAGATTTGTCTTCATAGTCTGCCAAATTCATTTATTACGTTTACTAAGGCTTTTTGTGCGGTATTTAAGGTTTGCTACATGTAAGACCATACAACTTACTGATGGGTAATTTTACTTCTTATTCTTTTCCAATTTAAATACCTTTATATCTTTTTCCCATCTCACATCTTCTAACCAGAACTTCTGATACTAGGTTGAATAGAAGTTGCAAAGGATAGGAATGGCATCCTTATTTTTTTCCTGATGTTAGAGGAAAAGCTTTCAGTCTTTTACCAATGACTATGATAGTAAAGTAGCAGGACATGAAATCACACGAAAAATCAGTTTCATTCCTACATACTAATTATGAACAATCTCAGAAAGAAATTAACGAATATTTCATTTAAAATAACACTGAAAAGAATAAATTACATACAAGTTAATCAAGGAAGTGAAAGACATATACCAAAAACTGTAAAACACTGCTAAATGAAATTGAAGTAAATACAAATCCTGTGTTCAAGGACTAGAAAACTGTTAAGATGTCTAGTTGCAAAGCCATTTATGTATTTAATGCAATCCCCATCAACACTTAAATGACATATTTTGGAGAAACAGAAAAATCACTCCAAAAGTTCACATGGAATAGCCAAAGCAATCCTGAAAAAGACAAAGTCAGAGAACAAACATGTTCTCATTCCACAATTTACTACAAAGTTACAATACTCAAAACTAGTGTAGTATCCACCTAGCAACACATATGCAGATCAATGGGACAGAACACAGAGCCCAGGGAGGACCTCTGGAATAAAGGATTTGTGTGAGAGTCTTTTCGGCAAAGGGATCAGCAAAAGTGGATATCCACATGTAAAAACTGAGGTTAGACCCTTGTTGTATTACTTATGAAACTAACTCAAAATGGATAAAACACCCAAGCGTGAATCACAGATACGGAACTTTTAAAAGAAAACATAAAAGGAAATCTGACACTGGATTTGACGATTTTTTTTTTTTTTGGGGGGGGTCCTTTTTGTTTGTTTTCTTTAGACAGGGTCTTGCTATGCAGCTGGCCTAAAACTCATCATTCTCCTGCCTCAGCTTCCTGTTCACATTTTTCTTTTTTTCTTCTGGTGCTGGGGATTGAACTCAGGGCCTTGTGCTTGCAAGACAAGCACTCTAACCACTGAGCAAAATCCCCAGCCCCTACATTTTTCAAATAATAACAATAAAAGCATAGGTAACAACAAAAAAGATAAAAGTTGAACTTCCTCAAAATTAAAAACTTCTGTGTCTCAAAGGATACTATTAACAGAGTAAAAACACAACAGGCAAGATAAGAGAAAATACTTGCAAATCACGTATCTGATAAGAGATTAATATCCAAAATAGACAAGGAATTCCTAGGGCACAGAACTGGAAGGCAGACATTTCTCCAAAGATATACATATAAATCGCCAATAAGCATATGGAAGTTTTATCAAGTCTCAATTATACATATCAAAACCAAATGAGATACCATATACTAAAAAAACAAACAATGCCCTAACACTCCCAAAATAAGTGCTAGTAAAGATGAAGAGAACCTAGGACCCTTATACACCACTGGTGGGAATGTAAAATGACAGCTGCTAGGGAAGTCGATATGGGAGTACTTCAAAAAATTAAAAATAGAACTATCATATGATCCAGCAACTCCACTTCCAAGTATATATGCAAGAAAATTGAAAGCAGGGGCTTTGCCCATTCATGTTAAGAACTGCATTATTTGTAACAGTCAAGAGGTAGAACCAACCCAAGTGTCCCATCAATACACAAATTGGTAAGCTAAATATGACATATGAATACAATGGAATACTAATTAACCTTAAGACAAGTGTATTCTAACAAATTCTACCTTTTGGATGAACCTTGAAGACACTTTGCTTAATAAAACAAGCCAGTTATAAATGGACAAATACTGCAAAATTGACTTACATAATGGATTTAACATAGTTACATTAATAAAAACAGAAGAGTAGTAGATGGTGGTTACCAAGGAGAAAGGAGGATGGGAACTGCTTGCTATTTAATGTTTCAGTTTTGCATGACAAAAAAAGTTCAACAGATGAAGGTTGTACAAAAACACGATTAGTGCCACTGACCTATATACTTAACAAAGGTTAATATGGCAAATTTTCTGTTACATATATTTTGTTACATTTAAAAACATTTTAAAATGCTATGGCAGAAAAGCCAGGCCTAATGGTGCATGCCTGTACTCCTAGCACTTGGGAGGCTGAGAAAAAAAGGATCTCTGTGAGTTCGAGGCCAGCCAGCCTGGGCTACGTAGGGAGTTCAAAGCCAGTTTGAACTACACAGTGAGACCCTGTCTCAAAAAAAAAAAAAAAAAAAAAAAAATCCTATGGCAGTTGCTTATCCTTTGGTGATGAGATTAAAATCATGTTTTTCTGCTTTATACCAACTTAAAATTTCCCAAATTTTTTATCTGTATATGCTTTTTGCAAAATAAGATAAAGTGACCTGAATAAAAAGTTTGTCAACTGCTTAGAAGTTTCTCCTTCTTTTCTCTGTGGTACTAGTGATTGAACCCAGAGTTTCTAAGCATGCTAGGCCATTGCTCCATCACTGAGCTATGTCCAGTCTAAATTACCTCTTTTTAAGTAGCCTGAATTTTGACATTAAGAACTTTTTCAATAGAAACAATCTTTTTTTTGTGGTGCCAGGGATCAAACTCAGGCCCTTGTGCTTACAAGGCAAGCACTCTAATCACTGGGCTAAATCCCCAGCCCTAGAAACAATCTTGTAAAATTATAAGAAAAATTATTACACAGTATTTCCTAATAAACATTTTTATTAAAAAATTAGTAACTCATTACCACTATAAATTACCTCTAAGAAAGGGTAAAGACTTCCTAGTTTTAGTTATTGCTTAACTATGTATTGAGGTACACATTTGATATTAATGATGCTGATGTAGGAATAGGGTGTGGCCTGACCTGGCTGGGAGGATGAACATGACCTTGGGGGAGTGGCCTTGACTTGAAGTCAGCCTGGGGCGTGAAATTCCAATAGCCCTTCTTCTCACAGGATCAGAAAACTCTTATGAGAACAGAATCCAGATAAATGTGAATGGCTCAATGAACTCTGCCCTTTTCTTCTCTACAGAGCTGCCAGGGAAAGAGCTCTCCCTTTTCCCTCCCATGGAAGACGGTGTCTACATACCCAGCACCACCACTATCATGCCTTTTTTGTGGTAACCCCTAGTGTGCCTTTTAGGCCTGGTACACAATTTTGCTGTTTCTGTCAGTATACTCAATTTTCCTTTTCTTCTTTTCTCTATAATTTTAAATAAAACTTTAGAAGTACTTTTTGCCCCCCCTGTTCAATTCTTTGCTCAAGGAGGGGAAGAACCCAAGAATATCGGAACCTACCTAATAACAGTACTACTTCCTGTTTTTGAGACTTCACATACAAAAATTTAGATATATCAAAATCACTCAGAAGTTTTAATCAATTTCCAAGTTATGGTCTGGAAAATCAAAATTTCTGCTAATCATAGTTTAAATTTTTTAATTTACATTAAGAACTCAAGATACTCATTCCACAATTTTTACTTTTCAAACTACTGCAGATAAATTATCTTCTTTTGCTTTTCAAAATTTCCTACCAAAACTATGCTTTGTAAATATCATTTTCAATTTTTCAAAATATTTTCCTTTAAGCATGTTATTGATTAAACGTGCTTCTTTCCCTTCCTCCTTGTTTTATTTTTCAATTAATCAAAGGCGGGGGAGGTGTTGTTCTTGGAATCAAACCAGGGACTCTAACATGCTAGGTTAGCACGCTACTACTGACACACACCTACAGACAGTCCTCATATTCTTTTAAATCATGTATCTTTTTTTTTTTTTAAACAGAAGAGTACAGAAGTAGGTGCATTATATTCTCAATACAGAAAAAGATTAAAGGGTTAAATAACTAAACTTAAAATTTCATATATAATAGCAAGTAAAAACTATCTTTTCCATATAAAAACATTTTTAAAAATTCAAGCTCTGGATTTAACTCAGTGGTAGAGAACTTAACTAGTATGCACAGGGCCTAAATTCAATCCTGAGCACAATGAAAAACAAACAAAAAACCCCTATGCTGACACATTGTTTCTACTAAAATCCTGAAATAATGTTTCAGTGGAGTTTTAAAAATTTCTTTCATACTAATATAAGATTATTTCATCAAAAATATTGCTTACTTATTACCTGCTAGACACTCTCCCAGAAAAGATAACAGATACAATATAATTAAATTTTATCTTATTTAGTTACTGTGTTTCTTTTATAAAACTCTTCAAACTACTCAGCAACTTACTAAAATCTACTATATTTTCTTGAATACATGATTTCCTGATATGAAGTAATTTTACTCATTACCTGAATGTATAATTACACATTTAATATCTATCACCTACAATAAATCACTTACTAACCAATTAAGAGAAAATCATGTGTCATTCAATGCTTTAGAAAAAAGTTTCCTTCATCTTCCATTTACCAAGTTTCACTTAAGTTTTTCCACACTGTAAAGAAAAAGTCAACTACCTCTCAGCAGCTTTCAATACAATTTATGTTTCATATAACTGGATAGAATAAACTATTTGTCGATGAAATATGCTGAAAGTACACTAATGAAGAGGCATATTAAGTTGTTTAACAAAGCAAATGCAGTGTTTGCAAATTTGTGCCAGGTATGTAGAGATTCTTCAGGATTATTAATCTCAAATCCATAATTTACATTCAATTCTTATTTTAAAACCAGTAATTGAAAATATATAATGAAAAAATAAAAAAAGAAAAGAAAATGTATAATGAAGCAGAATAGATCTTACCAATGCAGGCCACTGAATCTGTTTGCTCTTTGATCCCTGAGTCTGGCTGGGGTCATTCCTTTTGGCCCAAATTAAGTGGTATTCCACCAAGAAAGTTGAAAAATCTTCATAAACTTTAACCCACTCTCGTTTATCCCATTCAAGATCATCAAATTCCACATACACCTATGGAAAAGAACACAAAGGAAGTTCATAAGTAATACAGAGCAAAGATAATTTAAACCAAGCCATGAAGTTCAATCAGAAAGACATTAACAAATTCATCATTTGAAGTAACATTTGTCAATGGGGAAAAAAAGACACAGCAAGATACATCATGTACAGGTACAAATCCCCTATGATGAATGTTATCACTATGTGTATCTAAAATATACCATTAAAATAAAATTTTTTTAAGAAAGTAACATTTCTCACTCCAGGAGAGAGCTACCCTGCAGAGGTGCCCTACTACCAAGTGAGAGTCAGGATCAACGCACCGCCCCTGCATGAGAGCCAATCTAAAAGAGGAGCGACCTGCCCATATCAAGGCCCACTGGGGGGTGCTCCAGCCACACATAAGAGAGATGACTCATGAGGGATGTCCCATCCTCAAGGGAAAGCCAACCAAGACCTGTGCCCCACCCCCATGTGAGAAAGCCCACTGGCTCCTGAGAAGGTGCCCTGCCCCCAAATAGAAGAGCCAACCCATGCCAGAGGACCCAGGGGAGCATGGCATAAGGCAGCAGAGGTGGACTAACCAACTGACCCAATGCTGGATGTGCACCAAGCCTGAGGAGAGAAGGGAGCAAACAGACCCCATAATCCTCGACATTAAGTCCAAACATTAAAACAGAAACAATTTGCTGGAAAATAAAATAGGTAAAACTCTTGAAGACAGACAAAGGTAAAAACTTTGTAAAGAGAACCCCAATGGCATAAGAAATAATATTGAGAATCAAAAAATGAGACATCATATTAAAAGAAAAAAAAAAAGCTTCTTCGAAGCAAAACAAATAACCAACAGAGCAAATTGAGAACCTACAGAATGTGAATCACATCTAGAATATATAAAGAACTCAGGGGGTTAGGGATTTTGCTCAGTAGGACAGCGCTCAAGGCCGGGAGTTCAACCCCCAGCAACACCCCCCAGCAAAAACAAACAAACAAACAAACAAAAAGACTCCCCTCCAAATAAAAGAATCAATCAAAAAAAAATGGGCAACTGAAATGAAGCACGTCCCAGAAGGACAAATGGCTAATAAAAGCCAGGTGTGGTGGTGCATACCTATAATTCTGGCACTTGGGAAACTCAGGCAGGAGAATAGCTACAAGTTCAAGGCCAGCCTGACCTACACAGTGAGTTCAAGACCAGACTGAACTACATGGCAAGGCCCTGTTCTCAAAAAGGAAAAAAGAAAAAAAAGGCAAATAAATACATGAAAAAAAAAAAAAGTTCAACATTGCTGTCTGTAAGAGAAATGCAAATTTAGACTACACTGAGATACCATTTTACCCCAGAAAAAACAGCTAGCATCAAAAACTCAAATAACAAATGCTGGCAAGGATGTACAGAATAAAGACTTCTTCTACATCGTTGATGAGAATGTAAATTACTACAACCACTACAAAAATCAGTGTAGGGAAAAAAAAAAAAAAGAAATCAGTGTAGAGATTCCTCAAGAAATTACAAAGACATTTCATTTCCATTTCCCTGCTTGGTATCTTCTAAAAAGAGTTAAAAGTCATCATACAACAAGGATACATGCAAACCCATATTTATAGCAGCACGATTCATAATAGAAACAGCAGACTTGTAAACAGACAAATGGATAAAGAAAATGTGTTATTTACACAAAATGGAGTACTACTCTACCATAAAGGACAATAAACTTGAGATCTCTGTAGGAAAATGGATGCATTTTAAAACCATAATGTTAAGTAAAGTAAGTTAAACACACAAGCTTAAATATCACACATTTTCTCTTGTATGAGAAACCCAAAATAAAAACAAAGAGCAAAATAAAAGATAACAGAAGTATAGAGATTTATCTTTTTCAAAGAGGAAGGGGATTAAGAGATGAAGTGAGGGGGGAAGAAGGGAAGAGATAGGGATTGGAAGGTATTATGTGGATGTACTAATTCCACACAAGAAATGGTAACACTATGTACTGCAAACATACAAATCAAAAACAAACAATAGCAAGGGAATCAAGAGATGGGTGAAGAGCAGAGAGAGGGAAAGGAAAGGAGATGAGAAAAGGAATAAAAATTAGGATTTATTATGTGCATAATAAAGAAATGCTGGGATTACAGTCATGTGCCACCACTCCCAGACAAGAAATATAAATACTGTATACTACACACATATACTAATAAAATTTAAAAATAAAATAATTAACATTTCTCTTAAAATTATGAAATGAACTCTTTTATTTTTATGTTAAAAAGATAAACCATAAACCACTGTTTATTAAGAAAAGCAATTTACAGAGTGCTAATCAGCAAAGACTGGCCCAAATCTCCTAAGCACACACTGAAGAACTCTAGATTAGTAATTTTAGAAGAAATTGCAAAACACTTTCTAGATAGGGGAACAAGGCATGGTGGCACACACCTCTAATCTCAGATCCTCAGGAGGCTGAGGCAGGGGGATTTCAAGTTCAAGGCCAGTCTGGGCAATTTAACAAGATCCTCCTGTCTCAAAAGAGAAAATAAGAGTGTAGCCCAAAATTCATTGCTTCAATCCCTAATACTTCAAAATACAAGAAATAAAAACAAATAGGGGGGTCCCTGGGTGTAGTTTGGTGATTGAGTGTATACTAAGCATGGCCAAAAGTTAAATCCTCGGCAACAAAGAAAAGGAGAAAAAGAGCAAAAATCTTACGTTTTGCCAACTATGTGGCTTTTGTCATAACCACTTCTGTCTCTGAAATGCTAATGTAGCTACTGATAGTATATAAACTGAACTTGGCTTCATTCTAATAAAACATTACTTACAAAAGGCAGTTGGTAAAACAAGAATGGGTCAACACATAAAAATCAATCAACATAATAAACCACATTAACAGAATAAAGGAAAATGTAATTATTTTTAATGGTGCTAAAAAATCATCTGGCAAAATTCAGCACCATTTTCATGACCAGAACAACCTACCCAAACTAGGAATAGAAGGAAACTTTAAACTTTTTAAACTTCAGTTTAAAACCCTTCATCCTCTCTCGGACAGTCCCTAAAAGCATCTGTTCGGAGTTGTCCTCCACATTTGATTGTGAGTTATTCCATATCTGATGAGTTACGATGGAGGCAGTCTTGTTCTTATTCATCCAGTTTTCCACTCATCATCTTTTCCTGTATTACCTGAAGTATTTGTGTCTCAATTTAGAGAAAAAGTAGCAGACAACGAATCATGCTTGTGCTGGCTCCTCTTGACTCTCACGTCCCATAAAAAGGATGCAAAGGACCCAGGATGGACACCTGAGCACACAGTGTGTTATACTGCAGAAGTGCAACACTGACAAGGAAGACAGAGTGGTATTCACCTCTTAGTAAGTGCAACGAAGCCTGCTCTTTGGGATGAAAAGTTATTACATCATCTCTCATAGCTGGCTGTTCCCTGCACATAAAACTCTGACATATGGTCCAGGTGAAAAGTAGTCAGGGGGGCTGGGGATTTAGCTCAGTGGTTAGAGTGCTTGCCTTGCAAGCAGACAGTCCTGAGTTCAATCCCCAGCACCAAAAAAAAAAAAAAAAGTCAGGGTCTTGCATTCTTCGTGTATCCTGTAAAAACATGTAGGGAATGTTCAGTTCCCATGGTGAACTGCCTATACCATCACAGATAAGATGTTTATGGGTATGACATGGGGTAGGGGGTGGAAGTATGTTATTTCTTTGCATCAGTCTACAAATTTATATAAATGCCTCCCAGATTAAATTTCCTTACTCATACACTTCCTTATATCAGTTCCTTTCTTATTCACCTACGTTAGTCTTCCTGTTTTACTAGACTATAAAGCTACTGGGGACAAGGATTAGTAGGCCTTCATATTTTTTGTAAATCTAACACCTGGTGGATGCCTAACAAACCAAAATACTCAGTAAAGTTTCTGAGCATCCAGATCTGTTCAAAACACATCACAAGTAAAAATAAATGACTAAATTCTAAGAAAATGGGGCTTGAATATAGTTATTGTATTTATTGATTACTCACTGTGCTCACAATTACACAGAAAAAAGAAGAACATTTCATTTAGTGTAAACATTTCTAACTGCATATCAGAACCAATCATTATGGACCCAGGAATTCAGAAAAAAGGTATATGTGTTTCTGTGACTATACATAGAGAAAAGGGGAGTTAACACTGAGTACAACGTACCTCAGCTCACAAATGCTTTTGTTTGCAAATAATTTGGTTTGCAAGCAGAAGCATTTGGCAGAATTTTGTTTCTGTCTGCAAACTCTGCATTGGGTACCAAACGTGAACATGGCCATCTTTCCCACACAAATGCAAATGTGGCCATCCTTTCCAAAATCAAATAACAAATTAAGTTCATGAACCGAGGTACCACTGATGTGATTACAATAAGAATGAAAATAATGTAAGAAAAAGGTCTGGCAAAGTAATTAATTAAAAATAATTTATTTCACAGTCAACATGTTGGAAATACTTTTAACCCAACATAGAATAATGAATTCTAAGAACTGGTCTCTAGGCAATTAAAAGACTGTCACATTCCTTTCTCTTTTAATATATGTCCTCAAGAACAAATGTCAACATAGGCAACCATCATGAAAAATAGTAGCCAGGTTACTCAAAAAACTAAAAACAGAATTACTATGTATTCCAGGTATGCCACTACAGGGTATATATATGTACAAGGGAAATGAAATCAATACATCACAGAGATACTTGCATTTCCGTGTTTAATGCATCACTATTCACAATAATGAGGATATGGAATCAACCCAAGTGTTCATCAACTAAAGAATGAATAAAGAAAATGTGGTATTACACAATGGCATATAATTCAGCCACAAAAGAATAAAATCCCATCACTTGCATCCACACAACTACATCTGGAAGACATTATGTTAAGTAATTTAAACCAAGCAGAGAAAGACAAATACTACATGTTCTCATTTACATAAAGAATCTAAGAGGGTTGAATTCATGGAAGTGGACAGTAGAATGGTGGTTGCCAGAGGTAGGAAAACAGGTTGAGGGCTAAGGGTAATGGATGCCAGAGTCCATTTGCAAATATGGACTATATGTTGGTATTCTGTGGCATAGCTGGGGGACTATGGTCCATGGCAATTTACTATATAGCCTACAAAAGAAAAAAAGGGAGGATTTCAAATGTCTCCAATAGCAGGGTGTGGTGGTGCACGCCTATAATCCCACCACTCAGGAGGCTGAGGCAGGAGGATCACTCCAAATTCAAGACCAGCCTGGGCTGCAGAAGTGAGTTCACGGCCAGCTTGAACTACACAGTGAGACCCTCCTTCAAAAAATCTTTTTTAAAAAGTCTCCGATATAAAAATTTTAAAATGGTAAGAGGGAAATATCAATAACCCTTATTTGATCATTTTTCATTGGATACATGTATCAAATCACACTCAGGGTCGAGGATTTAGCTCAAGTGGTACAAGTACTTGCCTAGCAAGCGCAATGCCCTGAGTTCACTCCCTAGCACTCCCCCCAAAAATTAATCACACTGTACCCCGGATACATACAACTATTACATGTAAGTTTAAAAAAACTGCAATCAAAGAGAATTGAGAAAAACTACAAAATTACACCATCATCCAAGAAGGGCTGAAAAATAAAAATCACATGTTCTTAGTGAATATTGAGCTTGAATATTTCAAGAGTTGATCGTGGCTTCTTTATTTATACAACCCAGTAGCATTTAAATGACACCCATCTTGACACATAGGTGGAGAACAAAAAGATATGGGGCAAGCCTACATAGTGTAGAAGCTATAAATTGGCATATAGCCCCTCAGCAATCTGATTTTAGGAATTCACACAGTATTGTTTTCATTTATCCAGAACTCAGTTAGAACTCAGTTAGGTCATATGCATACCCAAGCCTTCAGAAGCAAGCAAGCAAGCATGTCTTTGCACAGCCCTAAACAATTATTACCACAGATTTAAACACTAAGGCAGAAGATCTTCAACCCCAACAAAATATGTGATTAGGAAAGGCTTTGATATTTGCCATTAGTTCAGAAAATCAAACACCGCCCCCCCCAAAAGCAACAACAACAAAAAACCCAGACAATGAAAAGAGGTAAATGAAGGATGGACATTTTCAGAACTTAAATAATATTCACTTTGACCCCACAGGTGAGTGATTAGAAAAAGGAGGTAGGTGATTATAAAGTCAGAATTTTGGCCTACTTCCCCTCTGAACCTTCCCATTAAATATAAAGAAGATACCCTCTGAGACCACTGAACAAGAATCGTACCTATCCTTCAACTAAAAAACCATAACTAATTCTTCTGTCTGCCAAGGATAGTGACAGAGGAAAAGTCTCCCATGTTAACATGGAAATTTGTCGTTCACATCATTAACTGAAAATGCAATATAGGTGAAAAATAAAAATTTAACTATTAAAATTGTTTTTATTGTGGTAAAATAATTTGCCTTTTGATCATTTTAAGTGTATAATTCAGTGGTATTCATTTAATTAATTACAACACTGTGCAACGAACATCACTATTACCAAAACCTTTTCACCACCCTTAACAGAAATTCTTTAGTAATTTTTAATCTATATATGTCTCTATAAATTTGCCTGTCTAGATTTTAATGTAAGTAGAATCACACAATATTTTTTTGTGTCTGGCTCATCCATGCTGTAGCATGTATCAGAACTTCATTTTCATAGCTAATTAATACTCTACTGCATGTGAAGAGCAAAGCCCAAGACATCCCTTTAACTGAAGTAAGGAGTTTTACTGTTTCTGTACATACAGGAATTTGTATTCAACTAAAACTATGAATTCCATTGCAAATGTAAAATGTTTCTGTAAATTCCTGCCTGGATGTGAAACGTTTTGTTGGTGAACTACTTCTGTAGGATCAGCCCATCCAAAGGTCAACTTGGGGATGTAAGGGTTAACAAACCTTCTGATAAAGTGTAAGGTGCCATGTAAATATGCCTGGAGACCCATGCTATGTAACTTTCCCTAGCAACTCCCACCTGAGGCAAATACCCTTAAATTGTGAACCAATTAGCAGCTGCCAATAACACAGCCACACTTACTAACTCTGTAAAAGAAGGAGCTCTGATCTGTGGACCTCAGATTCTTGTGCAAATAACCAGTCTGGGGTCCCCACTTAATAAACTGAGTTCTCCCAGGGTGGTGCTTGGTTTCTCAATGGTCTGACTGCTCTAACACTTTTGCTGCAACACACGTATAAATGAAATCTACCCAATGATCTGTTGGTTTTCATTTGGTTATTTTTTACCTTTGGCTAGTATGAAAGACACAACAAGCAGTCTTTCTGTGACTTGTTTTCATTTCATTGGGATACATAGCTAGGTGCTGAGGTGCTGGATTGTATGGTCATTTTACATTCATATTTTTGAAGAACAGTGGGTTCAGCATTTTGCATTCCCACAAACAATGTACCAGGTTCCAATTTCTCCACAGCCTTGTCAACATTTGTGTATTTTCCCCCATTAGTATAGCCATTCTAGTAGTTGCGATACAATTCCAACCCTTTAATAAGCAATTCTGTATAAGCTTAATCTGCCCTGGTAAACTAAAACTTTACATTTCTATTAGGGAATTCCATACATATTCAGACAAGGATAGGATATTATCACGATGACAATTACAAGTTAAAACGCATAAGTCTAGGTTATAAAAATGCTAAAGAATTCTAAGGATCACACATATAATGATTCATTTCCCCTGGAGCATTACAAAGTACAGCAGAGAATATTCTCAGATAATGGTTATAAAAGTAATAACAAACAAAGTAATAAATTTAGCTAACACTTTAGGAATATATGCTTTGTGCCAGGCACATACATTAAGCCATTTAATCACAATCACTCTGTAAGATTCGCAGTAGTAACAACAGTAATAAAAGTAATATGAATAACAACAGGATCAACAGCTAATACAGTATTCAAACAGTGCCTATTATATACCATATATATGTATACCATACATATGGTGTGTGTATATACATATATATTTGTGACAGTGAGGGTGGTTTCATATGAATGAAACCACCTTCAGCCTCATGACCTCATCCCACTCTATAAGTACTACTACTACTACTACTACTATCAACTTTTTCAAACGTGGACACTGAGGTTCAGAGAAATTACTTCCCCAAAGTCAAACAGCTAATAAAGGATGGAGTAATGAAACCATTAAAATAGGCCCTAAGAGGCCTAGAAACCATAGCAGCATACGTCCTACATCCTACCACAGCATGTGAATGAAATGAACTCAATGCAGATTTATGTTTGGATAGTTCACTCTTTTGTGATTTACAGGTGGAAGATAATATACCTAAAACAGCCTTAAGATGTTTCACATGGAGTTTATAAGTTAAATTTGGCAGGGGGTCATCAAAACAACAAGGGCCAAAGGAAGATTAAAAATAAAGGGTCAGGGATTTAGCTCAGTCAGTGGTTGAGCACTTGCCTAGCAAGCACAAGGCCCCAAGTTTGATCCCCAGCACCCCCCCATTCCCTTTTAAGTTTGTTTTGGTTGTTCATCTGTTACTTTAAGCAATAAATAATTTACTGTTCAAGAACCTACAGGTCATCCCAAATCATTCTTGGATCTGGCACTCCTGTTACTTTACTGACTCATCAGCATACTAAAGAACATTAATAACCTGACCTAGCTACCTTTTTTACCTTTCTTAGTGTTAGATCTGTTCTGCATTAAATTCTCCAGCCAGAACGGCCAAGTAGTTCGGTGACTTTTTCTTTTTTGGTGCTGGGGATCTAACTCAGGGTCTTGTGCTTGTAAGGCAAGCACTCTAACCACTGAGATAAATCCCCAGCCTTGGTGACTTCTTATTTCTGCTGAATGAAGCTTTGTGCCAAGCCACTTATTAATAAACCACTGATAAGCTTTACGGATTAACTATGTTTATATAAACTATGTTTATATCAAGTATGCATGTAGTATCACATAGGTAGCAAGATCAAACAGTCTAATTATACTCAATGCTGAAAATCTTGTTTCACACAGAAATTAGAAAACTCAGGGAATAATAGAGTCTGCACCTCAAGTTAATGGCTGCTGACTGGTAAATGTTTAAGAAACTGAAATGCACAGTAATTCCCTGAGGTAACCGTCATATTCACAACTCTGTGAGTCACGGAAACTGACTAACCAAAAGGGCCAGGTAGAAATTTATTTATAGAGTTGGACACAGCTAGGTATTTGGAATCCACAGTATTACAATACTACTTTAAAAATGCAGGTTAGGGCCAGGCGTGGTGGCACACACCTGTAATTCCAGCACTGGGATTACAGAAGCAGGAGGATTGCCACGAGTTTGGGCAGAGCCTGGGCTATATAGTGTGTTCAAGGTCAGCCTGAAGTACATAGTGAGATCCTGCCTCAAAAACACAAAACAAAACAAAAACAAAACAAAACAACAACGAAAAAAACCAAAAGCCAAAAACTGCTTACAGCAGCTCTATTCACAATTGCCAAAACAAGGAAGGAACTAACATGTCTTTTAATAGAGAAAATGATGAAGACAAATTATATTCATACAGTGAAAAATAGTCTATTAAGCCACAAGAACACAGGAAAACCCATATGCATATCACCAAATGAAAGTAGTCTGCAAAGGGTGTATGACTCCAACTATGTAACATTTTGGAAAAGGCAAAACAATTAAGAGAGAGTGAAAATATCAGTAGTAGCCTGTGATTTCCAGGGAGGAAGGAAGAATTGAGAGCACAAGGGATATTTTTGGGCAATGTAAATATGCTGCACAATATTATGACACACACCTGACAGTATGCATTTGTCAAAATCTGAACTACACAACAGAAATAATGAACCTTAAAATAACTTTAGTTAATAATAATGTTTCAGTGTTGGCTCACAGATTATAACAAATTAGCAATAGTATATAAATGTTAGTAATGTTAGAAACTGGGCAGGGAGGTTGAAGGAGAGGCGATGTGCAGGAATTCTGTACAGTCCACTCGATTTTGACTGTGAACCTAAAACCATTCTTTTTAAAAATGTTATAAATTAAAGAAAGGTGTACTAGTTTTTTTAATAGCTGTAGTGTAGCATTTAATATATTCATTCAAAATAATCAGATAAAATAGTAGTTCTTTATGCCAACAGTGTCACAAAAGGGTTTGTAATTGGTCTATATATTAAGGGTAAAAAATGAGGTTGGAAGGTAATTAGCAACTTGTGGGCTGAGGTGCTACTTTTGTAGCTCAGTGGCTGGCAGGTTTACATTTTCTGAGCCAAGAACAAACTAATAAACAACCTTAAAGAATCCAAGGGATACACAGGCTAGAAAAAAAAACACTAAGATTGAACTAGTTTATAATAAAAAATACATTTACAGCCACAGCACCCTTCATAGAGAGAGAGATATAGAAACACAAATGTACTGCTTTGTTTGTAAAACTAAAAAAAAAAAAAAAAATAATAATCCAGGGGTCACCAAAATTCTAACAAACTGCCTTCATTTTTTCTTTCCTCAGCACTGGGATTGAACCCAGGGTCTCATATTTGCTAGGCAAATTTTCTACCACTGAGCTACAAACCCACTCCTTACCTTCGCATTTTAACACGGTCCCACAAATGGATTTTCTAGCCCTATTATGTAGAGGACCTAAAGCCAGAACCCTGGAAATAAAGATGTATTGCATATTTTGAACCTTCTTCCATAGGATAATTTGTGTTTACAAGACATGTGTGTATGCACACACACAAAGCTATTTCCAAAAACGTATGAAAGATAGCTTGGGAGCAATCGGAATGGTTCTGGACTCAACTAAAGATCAAATAAAATAAGACATAATAAACAAGTCCAAATGATACGCTCAACCTGTGTACCTAGGAGCTGTGGTCATAATTTTCTTGTGAAACAGAATATCCCTGAATACACATATGGTGAAGTATATAATAGGGATGCAACATACTAAAGTCATCCTCCAATGTCCACAGTAATTCAATTATCTAAAATGCTCAACAAAGATGACTGGTTCTAGTTTTTAATTAATAACAAAAGACTCTTAGATCATCTGTGGTTTTTTTTAAGGTATCGTCCCTTTTTTTAAAAAAAAAAGGTAGATCATCTGGTTTTCTTTCTAAACATTTTAAGCAAAATGATTACCTCGAAATCTGTGCTGTTTTAATGAATTTATACAAGTAGTAGCTATGCCAGCACCACAGTCAAAAATTTCAAATGAACTGAGTGCTTACAATGCTATTGATATCTCAAAAGCTAGGCAGCTGAATTTCTTTCACTAATGCTTTCCATTATATTCACTTTCTTCAGGCCTCAGCTTGGTAGGAAAAACCTCATGTAAATGTCCAAATCATGTAAATGTCCAAATAGGAATACTGATATTGAATTATGATGTTAGTTGACTGAAAGTATAAAAGCATTAAAAGATGGTCTGATTAACCTTTCTAAGACACTGAAAATGAACTTGACACTGAATTTTTTTTTTAAATTTCATTCTGCTACTTTAAGTTTTCTGTTTGCTCATCAGTATCTAAAAAAAAAAAAAAAAATCTGACCAGTGGTATTCACAATACCTTGTACCCAAAAATAGTCATAGCGCTGCACCATTTTGGAGGTTTACTCTGTAAATGCTGCCTAGCATCTATTTGAAATAGTCATATTTGACCTGGTCTTATACTTCAGGGAATTCTATAGGCCAATATTATTTTTAATAAAGAGTGATGACTCGTGATGATCTCGATGGCATATCTCACTCCTCACAAGTAATACAACAGAGGCTGGGGATTTAGCTCAGTGATTAGAGTGCTTGCCTTGCAAGCACAAGGGCCTGAGTTCGATCCCCGGCACCAAAAAAAAAAAAAAAAAACAAGTAATACAACAGAGCCACAGCAGGAGATATAATCAATTATTTCTTTGGGGTTGAAGCATGAAACATTTTCACCCTGTACAAGAAGCATTAAGAACTCCAGGACTTTCCCTCTGGAAATTTCCTGATACATTATATTGCATCAAGGTCTTCCTCATTACAAATTATTTTGGAATCAATAGTAGGAGTCAAAGGGGATTAAAGGGAGACAATGAAATACTGTTTCTCCTTATTGTTACTCATGGTTTTTTGTTTGCTGTGCTACGAATTGAACATGGAGCTTCAAGCATCAAGGTAAGTGTTTACCACTGAGCCACACCACCACCACCACCACTACCACCACCATGCCCAAGTTATTCATGGTTTTGATAGAATAACTGAATGTCCAAGTTTTGGGTTTTAGTTCAGGATACTAACAAAGTGCCATAAACTAGCTGGCATACAAACAAAATTTATTTTTCACAGTTCTGGAGGATGGAATTCTGAGATCAGAGTACCAACACGACTGAGTTCTAGTGAGGATCCGCTTCCAGGTTCTTAGACAAATCTTTGCAGACCTCACATGGCACAAGGGGGAAGGGGAGCTCTGCAAGATCACTTACATAAGGGCACTAACACATCCACAAGGGCTCTAACCTAATGCCTACCAAAAGCCCCATCTCCTTATTACATTATATAGATTAGGATTTTAACACAATGAATTGGGGGGGCAGGGATATAATTCAGTCTACAGCACTTTCTTGCTTTAAGAGACAGGTCACCAAGCATGGTGGCACATGCCTGTAATCCTAGCACTCAGCAGGCTGAGTTCAAGCCTGGGCTACATAGTGAGTTCAAGGCCAGCCCAAACTACACAGCCTCAAAAAACAAAACAAAGACACAAGGGTCTTACTATATTGCCCAGGCTGGAGTACAGTGGCTATTCACTCCCACTACTGATATTTAAGTGCAGACACTTGACAGACATAGTGCATGACAGTCCCAAACTCAAGAGATCCTCCTGCCTCAGCACAGAAATAGCTGGCATTATAGGCACCTAACACAGCATTTGCTTAGCACACTTCTTAAACACAGTGACTTTCACATCTTCTATTTTTCAGTCTTCCTGAACCTTGTCTTCTTCCAGAAAAGGTACATATAAAAAAAAATCTCCTAGCAATCTATTATAATTCATCCTTGTTTTTAAATTAATTTATTTATTTACTTTTTTTTTTTAACTGGTGCCAAGGATCGAACTCAGGGCCTTCTGATGCTGCTAGGCAAGCACTCTAACCACTGAGTGAAATCCCCAGCCCCGAGTTTGGTCACTGTCTTTTTTTGTTTGTTTGTTTGTTTTTGGTACTGGGGATCAAATTCAGGGCCTTGTGCTTGCTTGGCAAGCACTCTAACCACTGAGCTAAATCCTCAGCCCCAGCCCCTGTTTTAACATTTATACTGAGCCATT
The DNA here is from genome assembly GCA_004026905.1 of Hystrix cristata. Lineage (NCBI taxonomy): Eukaryota > Metazoa > Chordata > Mammalia > Rodentia > Hystricidae > Hystrix > Hystrix cristata. Next base: position 6,965 of record PVJO010021321.1, on the reverse strand, counting down.
TTCAGAATCGACAATTCATCGTTTCAGGAATACTGATTGAGAATACTGTCTATAACTGGAACCGCATTTCTTTTTTTGTTTTCTTTCCAACTTAATCCAAACAATATTATACACTCTCTCATCAAGTCTCTCAACTTCCTGGCCTCAAGATCTAGTTCAAAAGTCTGGTTGTACAAAATATCTTATATTTTCTCTTCTACCTCTTGCATTGAGTCAAGTCCCGTTTGCATGTTCTCTTTGTGCTGGAGTATTGAACACAGGCCCTTGCACAATGCTAGGTAAGAACTCTTTCACTGAATTACATCTCCAGATGGCTCTATCTATATATCCATCCACCCATCTATCGACAATGGGGATTGAACCCAAGGACTTCACACCAAGCTGTATTTCCCCTCCCCCTTTAATTCTGAGACAAGGTCTAAATTCCCCAGGTGGGATTCAAACTTATGATCCTCCAGCCTGATACCCAGACCTTTTTTTCTTGTTTGAGATAGAACCTTCCTAAATTGCCTAGGCTGCCCTTGAAATCTTTCTGCCTCAGCCTAGCCTCCTAAAGAGCTGAGATTAAAGGCATACGACACCACAACTGGCTAACGGTTTTATTTTATTTTTAGTACACAAAAGCTAGAAACAAACTAAATATGCCCAAATGATAAACTGTAGTAAATGCATATAATATCGATACATGCAACAAAACAGACAAATAACCGAAAGAACCCTAACTCAAAAGGTTAAGTAAGTACTCTATAATTCTACTCATCTGAATTCAGGAAAAGAAAAACCATGAAGGACTGAGAATGGATTTCTTGGTTGTTTAGAGTTGGGAAAGGGGCTAGAATTGAAGATTGAACTACAAAGGAATGACAGCAAAAGATATTCTGACTGAGCTTTTCTACATCCATGAGTAGACTGTGATCATGGCCACGTGACTATACACATTTGTCCTAAATCCTAGAACTGTTCATTAAAATAAGGAAAATGTAAACAAACAAAATGTAAATAGAGAATTTAACTGACAAGATAAAGGCAGAAAAATGCACATGATGATAAACCATGTAACCCACTCCTTCCTCCCGAGGGCAATGTTAGTGTGAGAGAGAAAGAGAGTATGTGTAAGCACATACAAATTATGCAAACATCTGTCACATACTATATGTCTGTTTGGATAAAGGAGGTAAGAATGAGATAGTTATCACAAATACAGGGTATATCCTAACATGACAGTGGGCCCAAAATTACTCAAATTATACACATTATCACAACGCAAATCAATCCCAAGTCCCATTTTCTTTACATAGAGCGAAGATTCCTGTTACTGTGTTCTGTAAAAGTCACCTATCGCTCTATTTTTCTGTTCTGAAAAGGCAAATGTGGAAGTAGAGGTGGAGGTGGGGAAAAACTACAGAATAACTAACAACCTGAGAATTAAAAGACTTGTATATGCACAAACCAGATGATATGCAACTGGAATAGTACATATTCAATGAAAAGAGAATGCAGTAACAGAATACATCCTAAAATGAAATGGTGATAAAGTCGAGGGTATCAAACCTTACTTACAAGCTCAAAACAGTTTTGTTTCTGGGTATGTCTTAGGGAAGATAGCCCAATTTTCTAGATAAGACAAACTAATGACACCTTTCCACCGTATAGGCACAAGGGGGCAACAGAGCACAGAGTACCATATTATCCATGTCCAATGAATGATACACCTAAGTCTTTGGTTGAGGACAACACGGGGTGGAGGGATGCAGGAGGAAAAAGACGACGTGGATGGGAGAGAAAAGAAAAAGACAAGATTGGTTGGTATACATACTGTATCTAAACTTCAAACATTCATGCTTTCTATTGGAAGGATTTTACAGGGTCATATTTAAATGTCTGCACCTTCGATAACACTGTATTTTAACAATCAAATTCATGAAATGAATTCTTCCTTCTACTAAACTCTGTTAACAAGAATTATTCTGATCTCTCTTTCTTATTTGATCAATTACAATGCTTTCCCATATCTCCTACCCTCTGGTGCTAAGATCTAACCCAGGACCCTGTGTACACGAGATAAGTGCTCTGCCAGGAAGCAACATCCACAATGCCAATAATACTTGAATTTAATAAATAACTATATAGCCTTCTGATACAAATCACTATTATTTATTGAACTCATCTTTTAATATATTATTCATCACCAGAATGGAGTGAAAGATATAAATACTTAAGTTGACAAATTAGTCTGCAGTTAATTAGTATGCTAGATTACAATGAGAATACAAAAAGCTACTTTTAAAAAATCTAACTTTAAAAAAAAACTTTTATTACAGACACATCATAATGGATTCCCATCCATTCTCATCATTACCCAACTACAATTTTAAACCCGTGGTGGTCTTGTTCCAACTTTAAAAGAAAAAAGTTTTATCTACAACTGTCTATCATCAGGCAGTATTTAAGTCTCCCAGGCTGAATGTTTGTTTTCAAGTTTGTTCAAATTAGAATCCAAACATGGTCCACATACTGCAATTAGTTGACATGAGTCTTAAATCTGTTTTTATAGATTCCACCTTCACTTTTCCTTCTATAATTATTTTGTTAAAAAATTAAGTCGTTGTCTTATATAGTGCCTGCAATTATTTGTATATTTGCTATTTTTCATTTTAAAACATGTTTTTCTGGCCTTGTATGTCCGTTAGTCACTGAATCTTAGAGTCATCAAATTCAGGATTAAAAAGAGAAAACTATCATTCATAGGACTGTAATATATATATCACTCATAGTACTTTGATATATGTGTATGTGACTGCATCTTTTTGCACTAGCAATAGTCAATGATGATTATTGTGTAACCAGTATTTTACTGAGAGCTTCAAAATCATATTCTGAATTGTATCATTCCTTCATTACTCACTATCTTGTATACATCTATTAAAAGTTAATTCTCTTCATGAAATCTTTGGGTTCTCCAGGATTGCATGTTTAAGAAATACAAATGTTTGATTTTTATGAGTGTCTGGTACAACGAGAGTTGGTATCGTACTTTCCTGGAACAGTGCATATGAAATGTTCATTGTTAGAGCGAGGGATCATTATGTACTCTGGATTTAAATAAATGTGATTATGTTTCAAATTGTTATAGTTGTTTTTTTGGTGTGCTGGGAAGTGAATCCAGGCCTAATGCATGCCAAGCATAGATGCTACCACAATCTACACCCCCACCTCTACTACCATACTTTCTGATCTGTTAGCTCCTGAGTCCTTGGGACAGGGATTTAGTAATCTCTTAATAGCTTCCTTGCTTCTGGCCTAACAATATATCCCAGAGTCAACCTGTCCATTTCCCGCACCAGGGGTCACTCACACTACCTATTGAAGGAACCCTGAGGTTCTCTTCTGTAGGAAACAGCTTTCAACAATAGGGATACAAGGGGGTGCTAATTACTCCTGAGTTGCTCACTCTTTCACAGATTTCTTTGTACTAATCAGAGACAGTTGTAACTTTATACTACAGTTTTTAGCCTCTTTGATCTTTTATTTATTATTTCTCTCATACTACTGTTATGTAATGATACCAACATAATCTCATTTGCTTTGTCACACAATATGAATACAATGGTCTAGGACTACCAGTATTATGATTAATGAAAATCATTTAAGATTTTTTATCCCACTCCTTTTTTCCTTAGGGTATATAATCCACTAGGCATGCATAATTAAATTACTATGTTTTAAAGTCACTTAAAGCAGTTCATTCCTATGGTTATATCACTTAGGTTCGTTTCATTTTGCTTTCACTTTTAGGGCTTTTTGTTTGTTTGTTTTTTGTTTTTTGTGGTTTTTTTTTTGGTGCTGGGGTTCGAACTCAGGGCCTCGCACTTGCTAGGCAAGCACTCTATCACTAAGCTAAATCCCCAACCCCCCAGGGGCTTTTTTATTTTAAAAATTTAGAATTATGTAAAACATTTCATGGTTCGAACTACATTCAGAAAATAAGGTATATTCAGAGTTCAGCTGTTCTTTCTATCCCTGTGCCCCGCAGTGCTAAATATAATTCTTAATTTTAAAAAATGAAAGTAGACTCAATGTATATAAATAACATGGACACTCAAATATATCTGGACAAACAGCATACTCCACTTGCTTTCAACAATGTATGTATTTCTGATCATGGCACAGAAAACATACCTCATGTTTATAACTATACATATCTCATTTAGTAGGTAAGACGTATTTTTATTCAATCAGAACCCTACTGATGCATATTTGTATTGTTTTAGTCCTTTACCATTGCAAACAGTGAGGAAATGAATGCAGTCTTAAGGATGTACCATTTTGTATTTTATGTATTTCTGGGAACATATTACTGCTAAGAGTGTAATTTCCCACACCAATGGGTAAATGAGTATTTGTTAGCTAGATACTGCCAAACTTCCTCTAGAGAAAGCTGTACCAGTATGTACTTCAACGCTGTCAGAGTGGCTTTGCCTGGACAGGCTCATGGACTCGGTGTGGTGTTCTCAGGAAGGAGGGCAAACCTGATAGGTGAAAACTGATCTCAGTGTAATTAGCACCCCCACCCCATTTTTCTATTTCACTGATTTCTGCTCTCATATTTATTCTCCATCTTGTTAATTTGGGTTTCCTTTTCTCTCTTAGGTCAATGATTTTTTTAGAGAACCTTCCTTCTTTTCTAATATAAGCATTTCATGTATTTCTCTCTAACCTCTATTAAAGAGACACCTACATTCTTAATTAGTATATTTTCGTTATTATCCAGTTCACAAAAACTTCTAAGTTCCTTTGGGCTTTCTTCTTTGGCCAACAGAATATCTAGGAGTGTGTTATTTAAAATCCTAACTATTTGTTTTTCTCTAGACATAACTGTTATGGATTTCTAGTTCCAGTTTAGTTGAAGAACAACTCTCCTGTTATTTCTATTCTTTTACATTTCTTTAGACTTGTTTTGTGTCCCAGCATATGGTGTCTCTTGAAAACAATGTGGATCATGAAACTATGGGTGTAGTATAGAGTATCTGCTATGGTATGAATGGTCTGAATGTTTGTATCCTCTTAAAATTCATGTTGAAATCTAATCTCCATCGTGAAAATATTAGGAGGTGGTGGCCTTTGAGAAAAGAATGAAATTAGTTCCAAGGAAGGAAGGAAGGAAAGCAAGTAAGCAAAAAGAAAAAGGACTTCAGTCACGCTACAACACTCTAAAAGATACCATTTATAAACTAGAAAGTAGGTCTTCACTAGACGCAACTCAGGCCGACATCTTGCAGTTCCCACCCTCCACAGAAATAACTTTTTCTTGTTTGTAAGCTACTCAGTTTTATAGGATTCTGATAGCAGCTGTAATGAACTAAGGCAATAACAATTAAATCAAGGAGATTCATATTTTTTCAATATTCAGTGTTTCAATATTCAGAATTTCAATATTCAGTGCTAGTTGTTTTTAATGGTTTGTTGTACCAACTGCTGAGAAACAGGTGTTCAAAAAAATCTTCAAGGATTGGGGATTTAGCTCAATGATAGAGCTCAGCAAGTGCAAGTCCCTGAGTTCAATTCCCAGCACACTCCCTTAAAAAACAAAACAAACAAAACAAAAACAAACTTCAACTATAAAAATTTGCTTCATGTATTTCGAAGCTATGCTATTAGGTGCATACACGTTACTGTTATGTCACTCTTGCATTATCTCACTTCTGTCTGATAATACTGTCCTGAAGAATACTTTCATCACATCCCCCCTCATATGCACAGTGTGTCTTTCATCATTTATTCCCTATCTGGTGAAGTTCTTTTTAAGTTTATAACTGGGTCTTTCTTCTTTTTTAAACAATTCTGACAACATCTCCAAGAATGGAATATTCTGGAGGGTTTAACTAAAATGTTCAAGTTAATCAACATTTAGTACAATTTTTAATACGATTGAATGTATCATTTTACTGTTACTTTACCATTATTTGCCTCTTGTTTTTTGTTTCCTTTCTTTGCCTTCTTTTGTATTATCTGAATACTTTATTAGAACTATGCTTTAATTTGATTTGCTTTGCTTTTTTGAGACAGGATCTCGTCATGTAGTTCAGGCTGGCCTTGAACTGACTATGTAGCTGAGGCTGGCCTCAAACTTGCGGAACGCCTCCTGCCTCAGCCCCCTGAGTGCTGGGATTACAGGCGTGTGCCACCAAGCCTGGCTTAATCTGCTATTTCAAATGTTACCACATCAAATGTTAGCCACATTAAAAAAGCAAAGCAACAGGTAAAATTAACTTTAAAATAATTTGTTTCTGATTTTTTTTTAAATATACACCTCAACTTACTGAGGCAGGAAAGCCCCAGGGCCCAAAACTCTAGATTCTGACAAGAGGTAATAAAATTCTTCCACAGCTCTTTAGAAATGGTAATGAGGCAGGTAATGTCTGACCCAACCTGTCCCTAGTCTTGTGCCTTTGTAATCAAACTTCCCTCCCCCGAACATCCTGTACCCATAATACCTGTGCATGCCTTGGAGCCAATCACATAGAAGCTTTCAAATCCTTTCCTTACAAGGGGAATAAAGGGATTAGCAAAATGGGATGCTGGAAGATCCTACAAAAACCCTGAAATCAGCACAATGGCGACCCCCAGCCTACGCGGACGCCTGTACTGAAACCCAACAAACCCCTCATTCTAGCTGACCGCGTCGGGGAGCGGCGCCGGGAGAAGGGCGAGGCGACATGTATCACAGAGATGTCGGTGATGATGGCTTGCTGGAAGCAAAATGAATTTCGTGACAGTGAGTGCAAAAAAGAGATCCAAGACTTCTTCGATTGTGCTTCGAGGGCTCAGGAAGCCCGACAGATGAGATCAATCCAAGAGACTCTGGGAGAGTCTGGAAGTTTACCTCCCAAGAAAATGAATAAGTTGTTACAGAGGTTTCCTAATAAACCTCACCTCACCTGAAAATGGAGAAGCATTTTCAATGA